>JANAVB010021597.1:517482-599982 GCA_029216955.1 Iris pallida
CTCAAATGGAGCCTATCAACTTTCAGAGCTCGATGGTCGAATTGCCATGATGCCTATCAATGGCAAATTTCTCAAGAAGTATTATGTATAAATGTAAATGCTTGTAAAATTGTCAAACAGAATCAAGTTCATAAATAAAATGCAAATTTTATTTCATTAGATGATAGTACATAATGTTAAAGGTCACTATCATCTTTCCTACATTGGGACGCGGGCCACTGCCGTCCTTCTCGAAGACATGATCAGCAAAAGAGTTAAGAACCTCCTTGCTGGAACCCACGAGGAATTTGCAGGCGGCCATCCTCATGGCTTCTTCTTCAGTCTTTCCTGGTTCGAGCAGGAAGTCCAAGATATCCCGTGGCGGCTGGGGTGCAGACGGACCTTCGCCCGCTTTTGCCTCCTTCGGCTGGATTGGATCGACAGGGCGCTCTTCAGTGCCCTTCTCAACCTTCGGGGCGATCTCGGCCTTCTTAGATACTTCTCCGGACGACGACATTTTTATGTTGAAAAGCAGAACTGTTCATTCCTGTCAGACTTCTGTTATATTTATAGGCAGAAGTTCCTCAAATAACGAAGAGACGGTTCATCCGTTCATTTATCACATTCATCAGACGGTTCATCCGTTCATTAAAGCCCGATGGTTCATCCGTTCATTTATCACATTCATCAGACGGTTCATCCGTTCATTAAAGGCCCGACGGTTCATCCGTTCATTTATCATATTCGTTTGACGGTTCACCCGTTCATTGTCATCCATCATTTGATGGTCTTCCCGTTCATTCATTTTCACAAATATTGACGATTCATCATCGTTCATTATCTATATTAGCAAATTGTCGTTTTCGATTAAGTTGTCAAAATCAAAATAATAATATTCAATATATTCTGCCATGTCCATATTACCTCTGAGCAGATATAATGAATATAATTATTTTCTACAAAATTATCAAGAAATATATCATGTCTTGCACCTCTGAATATATTTTCTATCTCTATTTATTTATATCTAAATAAGATATGCAATAAATAATGGAGCCACAACAAAATGTCTTTTATATCAAAATACGGGACATTACAAAAATGTAGCTATAGCAATAAAACACAAATACAAAATCAAGAAGGAGGGACAATCAGATTGTCAATTTGCTGCTTCAAGGTCTGCAGCTCTTCTTCGTGACTAGTTGTTACTCTCATTCTTGCTTCCTCCATCCCATTTTCTTCATCAAAGATGGGCATATCTACTGTCCTGCGGGTAATTTCAGCACTATGAGTCTCGTCATACTCATTTTTCTCCTGAATTAGGGCATTGAGTTGTTCAATCATAAATCGTTGATTGGCAGTTTCTTCTTCAAATTCCTTCTGAAGGCGAATAATTTCCGCTTTCAATTCAGCAAGCCTCTGTCCTTTGTTCTCAGCTGCCAAAGTAACTGATTCTATCTTTGAGTTGAATTCTGCTGACTTTGCAGAATGAGCTTCTAAAAGGTTCTGAAGGTTTATCCTTTCTATATCAGCTTCTTGGGCTAGTCGTTCATATTCAGCTTGCACCAGAGAGTCTATATTCTTCTTCTTGAGCTCTTTATATTTCCTTATGGATACTTCCAACTCATCTAATATATGTTCAAGAAGAACGGCTTGGGCTTCGTCTCCTTGGCCTCTTATGGCTTTTATCAGGAAAGAAGTGGGGCCCCTAACCATAATGAAGTTAGCTCCTTCCTTCTCTATCATTTTACGGACAAGAGATCCCAATGACTCAAAGAAACATCTGGTAAAAGATTGGACAACTTGCTGATTGATGGCTATAGTTCCAGGAGTCGAAGCTACCCCTGTTGAGGATGGGGTAGTCGGTTGCTCAATCCTTTGCTGATGAATGATAGGCTCTTTAAACAAAGGAGCCAGAGTAGAACTAGCTGCTCCTCCTGTTTGTTCTTCTGCAAAAAGTAAAATTATTATTTTACTAATTTGCCAATAAACAAAAAGATCAAATTAAAAAAGCAGCAGTCTTACCTTGATTGGATCTAACAACAACTGCATTTTCTGCTGGAATAGACTCCCGTTGAACGGAAGTAGCTTCAGTTGCGACAGCTTGGCTGCTGCCCGCTTCAGAGCCGCAAGATAAGTGATGGCTACTACTAACAACTACCGTTGGAATAGGCACCATAGCCAGGTCCCTCGGAGGTGTTGGTAGAGTATCAAGACCTGCAAGAACTACAAATGAAGATATTAGATATCAATCTATTTTAAAGAAAGAAGATTGTTAAATATCATTTTATACCTTGGGGTTCGGTAGTGGGACTCTCTTGCTGAACATCTTCACCAGCCACTTCTTCAGGGGATACTTCTATCTCGACGTCTTCATCAGGGTTAACAACCTTTTCTACTAACGCCTCTACTTCAATATCCTTTTTAGGATCCGAAGCATCGTCGGCGGTTTCAAGAGATATGTGTTCTTCGTTGTCCCCTTCAGGATTCTGTATATACTTATCAATATTTTCAGACGAAGAGCTTTCTTCATCCTTATCTTCTTCTTCTTCTTGGGCTACATTCCCACTGTCAGTTGCGGTGAGATCCTCCTGCAGGCTATAACAATCTTCTAAAGCTTCGATCATTTTATGCTCTTCTTCTTCACGAAGAGTCTTTGGGGTAGGAGGAAGCTGAGTCGTCTCCACGACAGGTGAAAGGGGTCGTGTAATATTTTGCTCATCCTCAATGATGTTTTCTCTGAATGTTTCAACTTCAGTTCTGGGGTCAAGATCTCCCCTTTGTTCAGTCTCTTCAAGGATTTTATTCCCTGATTCAGAAACAGGGGTGGGAGATGGCATTATAAATCCTGCTGCAGCATCTACTGAAGTCAGGAGTTGTTTGGAAGAAGAGGCTTCTAAATTTCTTCTGGTAACCAACTTCTTCTTCTTTCTGTGTAGAGGTCTATCGGGACTCTCTACATTTATTGGTGCTGTTTGCTTCTGTACAGAAGTTGGTGTAGTAGTAACTTCTTGATTTGTCTCGGCTAGCTGCCGAGATTGGGATCTTGTAGTCACTTTATCAGAAGAATGCTCCAAGACCAATTTCTTCTTTGCTGCAGGAGCAGGAGGCTCCTCTCTTCTTCTTTTCTTGGCAGGAGACTTTCCCACTCTTAGAGAGATCCGCATTGCTGCGTTTATCTCTTGTTGGAACATCATTTCTCTTGAAGTTTCTAGGGGTTCATCCGCCGGTTCGTTTGCCTCATCATTGGCAGGGATTGATAAAGCTATCCTCCCTTTCCTCAATCTTATCGCAGAAGCAAAACTATCGGCGAGATTAAAGTTCTCGGCAAAAGTATTTGCAGATGTGTAGAATACCGAGTATGTAAAGAGCATCCGAGGCCCTTGAGGAGTGCTCTTTGGTGGCATAGAGAAGGTAGCCTTTGTGTCACGGGCATTGTAGTAGGCCCAAGCTCGGGCCCCGTCAATCAAGAAACCTTTGCCCTGAAGGCAGGTGATTGCGTTCCCTACGTGGAACTGATCATACCCAAATTGTCTAGCAAAACGGCTAGGGAGGTATGGTTCCAAAAAGCATTCTTCTTCAAAGCGGTATACTAAATGAGATGGTCGAATTGTCTTCAACCATTCAAAGGCCACACGGTTTAAGGGCTGCAGTTTTGAATCTACCATGTTGGGTGGCATCTGGTCATGACCGGCCGGGAGAGGGGCGCAACAGAAGTTCCATCCTCTGTTCAAATTTAAAACAAATCTACATTCACTCAGAGAGGTGTACTTCCATTTACCCTGAGAATATCTGCGCAAGAAGCTGCCATCTACTGGTCCCATACCAGGGTCCATTAAAGTTGGATAGTGGAGGAGTAACCATCCAAAGAGATAAGTGTACGGCATTTCGAGACGGGAGAATTCTTTCTCTCCCTTTGCCTTCAGCATCGAGTCAACATACAAGCGAAGACTCGCATTCAATCTGCAGGTCATTACCGATAACAAGTCAACCTTATAACCGAAGACTAGCTTGACGGCAGCAAAAAGTACACTGCGATGAAAACGGTCTACTGCACTAGATCCCGGGACCACGAATCGTCTGAGCCAGTGTGTCAGAAACCCTGCTAACTGGGCTTCTTTGGACATGGGTCTGTAACCCATTCTCAAAAAACTCTCCAAAATGTCACCTTTCTTTAAAGGTGGACATTGATAATCATCCTTCATTTCCTTATCATAATGTTTACTTTCTTCCATCATCTTCATGACTTCCGTGTTAATCAAGGGTTTGAAAAAATGAGGGTAACATTTGTCATTTTCCTTGGTTTTCTTCTCTTCAATATGATTTAAGAACAAATATGGCAACCGCTTCGAAGAATAGCAAGTGTTGGCCGTAGCACTCTTATAGTACAAAGAGCAAATTTTGTAATGGCATAGCAGTTCTTCAAACACTGCTACCATTTCTGCATTTTCTTTTCTGAGTTTCTCCAACTCGTCATTTGTGGGAACAAACTCCTCATATGGAGCATCCGCCATGGGCAAGTATGAGATGTACTTCATCTCATGGAGTACAAACCCCATCTCTCCACCCGGGGTCATGAAGGTTCCTGTTCTGTAATTGTATCGCTCAGCCAAGGCCAAAAACATTTGAGGGTTAGGAGCAAACCCGTATACAGTGGCATGCACTGCTTGAAACAGGTTAATTTGTTGAAGTTTGTCTTGGAAGGTTGTCAGAACCCAATTTGCAATGCAATTCCATCGTTTGTAATCTGGATTCACTAATCCAGTCATTCTGATATCCTGTTCAGGGTATCTTCCTTCTTCCTTCGCAAATTCATTTGCAAATATAGGGGTTCTGACGGGCATCAGCATAGAGGAGTTTTTCGGTGGGATGCAGCTGGGTCTTAAACCTCTCAACATAACACTGTATCTGTCAGAAGAGCTGTAAAACATATCTTTCCCGTTAACCTTCTTTACAAAGATCTTCCCTGCACGAGCATCCTGGAGAAGGGTGATGTTCCAATCCATTTTCCTTGGGTAGCTCGCATGAGCATACCGTGACAAAGGAAGGCATCGAGCAATTTTAGGAATGAAGAATGATCTGTCTTCCCGGTGGACTACCATCTCCTCCATCATTGGCCTAGGCTGGGAGACTTTTTCAAAGGCGTCACCAAACAAGAATAAGGGTTTCTTGTGGATAACAGCATCTGCTGATTCCAGAGGCTGTCCATTCATTAGACACATTAAAGTTTCGTTGTCCTGAGAAATCAATATTGCCTGACGAGAAGTCGGCAGATCGTATTGAGGATAATGGACGTGAGACAAATCTTCTTTATATTCAGATTCAGACAAAGTTCCCACAAAATGTTCATAGTTTGGATCTTCATTGGTTTCAACTGCATCAAAAACAGAGGAAGATCAGTACAAGTCAAAAACTCTATTTTTTAGACAAGCAAAACAGAAGAGTACACAATCCTCAGATTGCGCTAATATGGATTGCGCAACATTAGTTTGCGCATCATAATAGGGTGCGCAAACCAATCGATTGCGCTGACATTCAGCGCAAATCAATCGATTGCGCTGACTTTCTGTCAGCACAATTCGATAGATTGCGCAGGATTACAGTCTTCATAAAAATGAAGACTGACTGTTTATGCAACCAAAAACCCTAAAAAGGGTGGCGCAAGTTGAACTCATCTCTAAAAAGAAATGAGTTTCGAAGATCGAAGGAAGTCAAAACACCCTAAAAAGGGGTTTCGATCGGTTTTACTACCTATCAGAGCAGGGTGCGCAGACTCATGTCGAGATGCTCGCCGAGCAACTCTGTCAGAGGATTCGGCCGGAGCTTTTCCCTTCGCAGCGGCGGTGGTGGCAATATTAGATCGTCGGGGCGCCATGGAAGTCGTCGGAGAAAGAAGACAGAAAGGGTTCGGGAATTTTTCTCTCAAAAGCACGAAAAAGGCAAAGTAAAAAAATGAAATGAAGAAGTGGGCTATTTATAGCCTTTGAAATACGAAACGGCTGCCTTGGATTGCGCCTAAGATCGGGGAATACTTCGCTTTGCGCAGACAGCCCATCATCATGCGCAACTTGATTCAAAAATTCAAAAATTCAAAGTATTTCGAAACTTTGAATCAAATCAACTTTCGAAAACTTTGAAGGGGGTCTTGTAGGTCCTAAAAAATCAAGTTGCATCAATCAACAAAATCAAGAAATCAAAATATACATCATCTTGTTGAATTGCGCAGACAACAGATTGCGCAGCCAACCGATTGCGCATTCTAATTTGCGCACATAACCGATTGCGCAAGCTGACGTGGCAGAAGTCATCATTACTAAATCAAATCAAATCTTTTCTGACAACTGACAGCGCGGATAACAAGGAGTCTGTTTGTTTCCTGCGCCGCACAGTGCTCGAGGGCGGCTGACAGCTGGCAGCGCAAACCAATCCTGCGCAGTTTGAGTTTGCGCAAACCATGTATGCGTAATTCAACTCTGCGCACTCTATCAAACGTAACTGTCAAGTTACACGTGGCATTCATGCCATCGATTGTTCATTACGTGGCAACTGTTTATGCACGATCATGCGCATTTCTATCAAATCATGCCATGTGTCCATGATAGTCGGCCCACGATCCAGTAACTATCTGCGCAAATCAATGTTGCGCAAACCAATGTTGCGCAAATCATCATGCGCAGTCCAAAATAACTGAAAGTTAGTTATTTCCAGAACTCTATAAATAGAGTTTCAAGTCTTCATTCAAGAGGCAGAGATCAGGATCAGAAATCAAGATCAGAAATCAGAGAGTCCAGGAGTTCTTGCCAAAGTGCTGCTGCATTCTTCCGAGACTTTTTGTCTTCAACTTCAGAGGCTTTTGCCTTCAGTTTCCAGAGTTGTTTTCAACTTCAAAGGCTTCGTCTTTACAGTTCACATCGTCCAAGGGATAAAGCAATCGTCATCGAGATTGGATTCCTACAGTTGTAATTTTCCCAGAATTCTTGTAATCTTTATTACAGTTTGCAAACAGAGCGTAGCTTGATCTGAGCGTAGCTTGACCTGAGCGCAGCCTGGCCTGAGCGTAGCTTAACCTGAGCGTAGCCTGATCTGAGCGTAGCCTGGCCTGAGCGTAGCCTGGCCTGAGCGTAGCTTGATCTGAGCGTAGCCTGACTTGAGCGTAGCCTGACTTGGACTCCCCTATACCTTATATTTTTTATATGTATATATTATATTGCATATATATATGTAAATGTTTGTGTATGCTATATATCCTTACGTCTTTTGTCCTGAGCATGATATGAGCACTAATGTGACCCCGGTGAACAAAGTGTTCCTACCTGATACATGTACCTGAATGTCCCAGTTCTTGTTCATGCTCGACAAATGACTCGTAACTCCACGTGGCATGTTTGCAATGATGCATTACACTAAGGAGGGTAGAACATGTTGACATACTGATTGACATGGATCCTCTCTTGGGGTACTCGTACTTGAGTACGACTTTTAGGAGGATAATCATGCAGGCCACAGCATGTGAGTCCAAGATTTCACCTAGGGTTAAACTAGGCAACTAAATATACTAGATGCATGGGGAGGGCAGAATCCCGAGATCGTGTTACACCAGCCGCCTTGAGATATTGTCTTGACGCGTCGGCTGGTCTCCACGGATACTGTGTTATCTGCAACGAGCGGACGACTGTATCCGATTAATTCTTGCTATATATTATATGTTTTGGCAAGATGGCCTTACGAAGGACCTGTGCTCAATAATATCTGTCTACGCGAACCCCTGGGTTGGCTAGCCTTGCTGGAAAGATACGATCTGAGGATTTTGAAATAACATGATGCGAGGATAACCTCGTCCCACTAGAAACTCGTAGACTTGATTGGTCGCGAAAATGACTTTCTTGTATCCTATTACCTTTCGCGAATAACTGAGAGAAGCGGACTGTTATGATACGTGATCCAACCTATATTCTTGTTTGATTGTTGGGTTGGTTATCGTACTATGACAGGCTGTGGACCGAAGTTATGAACGGAAGACTTATTCTGGTTGTGAAGTGTTACTTCTGTGAATGACTGAGGAACATGGTCTATCGTGGTACATGATCCAACCCATGTTCTTGTTTGATTGTTGGGTTGGTTATTATGCTACGATAGGCTATCGACCGAAGTCACGATCAGGAGATTTTATTGTTTCTACCTTTTAACTTATGTGAAAGTTATAGAGTACGACACGTCCCGACTCCATGCGGCACCTTTTGTCCTTGTTTGGTTGTAAGGGTGCCATATGGGTTCGAGGATATTGCGCTACCCTATAATAGTAGCATAAGTATTACTATTATCAATCATTCTATTAACTGGGTTTTTAATCTGAACTCTTGTGCCCCTTTGGCGGTACTTGCTATTCGGGGCTGACCCCGCTGGTTTTGTTTGGCCAGATCTCGTAGCAGAGCCAGAGGACACGATCTTCCTTCCTGACATCTATGGTGCATACTAGGAGCATGGCGGTTCGGGGACTCGAGTGGGTTTCTTCTCCACCACTCCTGCTTATATTTTGTGCGGCATTTAGCCACCGGCACCTATTAGCCGGATTACTTGATATTTTGTGTCAGTACAGAATTGTAAATAAACAGACTGCGGCTGTGTATAATTTTGTACTCCTGACTCTCTGAGATAGCTAAATTATAAAGCTAGTCTCTCATGATCATTTTGATGAAGCGTCGGGACGCCTTACTACTTTATCTTTAATGTTCATTTAATTGCTGATGTGACTTGATTGATTGAGACATAGAACTCTGTGGGACCATAGGAGACTTGATTGTAGCATGTACCCCCTAGTCTCTCGACAGCCACGATCGCCATATGATGCTATGTACCTCATATGGAGTAGCTGGCCTAGTCCGTCTCCGTATTTCGGTACTGGGGCGTGACAACTTTTTACGCTCCTACAAGTCCCCCTTCAAAGTTTTCAAATATATCCAAAATTTGAAACACTTTGAACAGCAGCGTAAAAGTTAAGATTTGACCAGTCAGCGTAAAATTCGAGATACGCAACAGTCATCCGCGTATAAGCGGGGATATCCAACAGTCGGCGTAAAATATCATTAAATAGTGTCAGTCAACATTTAACCGTCACAATGAATTTTCTTCTCGAAACTTTCGAACGCCTTTTCACTTTCCCGAGTTTGCATTAATAATGAACAGTTTCCAATGAGGAATATGGAGAGTTGATTTAATTGTATAAATAAGGAGAAATTCTTCACTCTTGTCATTCATCTCCATAGTAACATGGCGCCAAAGAAGGAGATTAACAATGAAGAGGCTTCGGGCTCAAGGATTGACTTTGAGCGAGCATGCAACTTTGTAGAGTGCTTTGGATTAACTCCAGCAGTCTTCAGTCGTATCGATGGTGGTCCTCCGACTGCATATGAGGGCTCAGGAGATGCAGAAGCGTTTCTAAATCTGATGCGTCGCTCTGGGATTCGCAACATGCGCGAGTTAGGTGCCTCCCTTCGTCAATCCAACGAAGGAGAGAGAAAATGATATTCCATGTATTACGACTCTCTTATATGTTGGGGTCCACTCCCCCCTTTTTATAAATAAATTTTGATGTTAATCTCATCTGTTGGTACATAGAACTGTTCAACACTTCTTTTGACTGCTTCTATGGTTGTTCATTCCCAAGAAACAAACCGACATGTGGCGTCTGTCTTGTGGTCACGAGAGCCTTTCAATAGGATCTTTTCCCGAAATAGACTTCCAACAGTTTCTTCAGTCTTTATAAATAGCCGAGAATGTTTTATATATTCTCATTCTCATTCCTCTGAAGATAACTTTTTGCAATATCGTTCTCCAACAAATGACAATGGCGATGATTTCCAATGGCGTTCCTTTGTACGCCCAATCACCAGATGTAGATTAATCCACTATTAGAGCCAAACCATTTGACCTAAGTGGTTAGCCTGATCGTAAGCAATTATCTGCCTTTGAAGTTTCTGAAGTACTGGCGTAAAAGCCTTACTGAATAGTGGTACACCTGAAGCACTGGCGTAAAAGCCTTGCTGAAGCACTAGCGTAAAAGCCTTGCTGAAGCACTAGCGCAAAAGCCTTGCTGAATAGTGGTATACCTGAGACACTGGCGTAAAATGCCTTGTAGTCTGTTGAAGATAAAACAAGACGCATGAGCATCTATTTTTTTTTAGTTAGCGTCTCATACACATCTGATGGTACTTCTGTTTAAAACACTTCTTCTTTGTTGTTTTCTGCAGAAGTTTGGCTAAAGAGCTTTTCCAGAACCGGCATTGGTGACTTTGACGCTGTGAAGAGCGTGCTTTTGGCATCAACATCAGGGAGCTCATGCGCTTTTGACGCGCAAATCAGACAACTCAGAACTCTTCGTGAGATAGAAGGGTCTTCCTCTGTTGGTTGGAAGAGCCTTTATACACGGAGAGTTGGATGGTGGAGTCAACTCTATCCCGAGAAATCGGGTAGTAGAGTTCCTTTCACGGCAGGACTAGGAATTATATCCCAATGCTGGATACATTCCTATCTCCTTTGAGAGGCCGCCACTCCTCCACCAGTTGTATTGGCAGCAACACGTCTTCGGGCTGCCATACTCTGGGATTCTCCTCTCGTCTGAGAGAGAAGACAAGAGTTTGATTCCTACTGTTCTGGTCGCCACAGAGGCTCAGACAGCAAGGAATTGACACCAACAATGAATCCGACGAAGAAGATCCAAAGAAGAAATAGATCTCCATTAGGCTATCGTTGTGTGTATAGAATGAAAATCCAAGAATGTAATAGATTTCCATTATAACTTGTAAGAAAGTCTAAGAAATGTAATAGACTTTTTTTTGATGATATGGGAATGGAAATGATAAGTCTTCTATGCTCAATGATTTGTATCTATCTGGATGTGATATGGACATGATAGATAATAAAATCTTGTTTTCTGTTTTTAGAGTATACAATACTATCAGAGGTAATATGGACATGACAGTATGTAAGAACTCAAAGAAAAGTAGATTAATATCTATGCAGAGGTCAGATGGAAATGATAGATAAGGAAAGTAAGTGGGTTTAATATTCATTCAGAGGTCATGAAGACATGATAAATAACGAATCCCACTTTTTAATCAATTGATAAAATAGAAGATTTAAAATCCCTCTCCCAGGAGACAAGAAACCTGCTTAACCAAACCTTGGTAGCTAGGGAATAAGGAGACAGATGTCATGAGCATATAGGTCCATATCAATGTATGAATAAATCAACATAACTTTCGGGAAAAGAAAACATTGATTCAATTCCATAATTAAATGAATGAACCTGATAGAATGGACGGATAGACCTTTTCGGGAATGAAAGGTTGTTTTCAAAGACCGGTTCATCAACAGATCTTTCCTATAAATAGGCGAAAACTCTTTGTAACATTTCATTCTTATTTCCACTCCTCTATTGAAAATGTCTTCCAAGGATATGCAGCAAAAGAATGAAGTCTCCAGAAAAGTTGAGGACGTCGTCGAGACGCACTCCGCTGAGCCAATTGTGACAGGAACAACCGAAGTAGACGAAAGCTCTTCTACTCCCAAGCCACCACAAGATATCTTTGCTTTCTTAGTAGAGCCAAGGAGAGCTCCTGAAGAAGAGGCACTGAGGATGGTTGCCTGCAGATTTTTCATGAACTCAGGCAATGATACCTTCGAAGCATTGGCTGATTATGTATTCAATAAGGGAGGCAGTGGTCCTTAAAATTTTGTTCAGAACAAAAATAAATAAAGAAATTTTATTTTTATCAGCATTCTTCTTTATACATAGTATTTTTTGAGGAATTTGTCGTTGATAGGCATCATGAGCAGATCTCCATTAGGCTTTGATAACCGATAGGCACCATTAGAAAATACGGTCTCAATAACATTAGGACCCTCCCATTTTGCTTGGAATTTCCCTTTGCTTTTGTGAGTCATCGCCATCGGTCTTCGAACAGCCAATACTAGTTCGCCAACCTTGAACACCCTCTCTTTAACTTTACGATTGAAAGTTCGAGATATACGGGCTTGATATAGCTCAATATGCTGTTGTGCTTGAAGATGCTTCTCATCCAATCCTTCAAGTTCTTGGAGTCGTAAGCGATCATTATTCTCTATAGTTAGCTCATTAGCAATGGCTATCCGTAGAGATGGAATTTGGATTTCCAAGGAAAGAACAGCCTCACATCCATAAACCAATGAAAATGGTGTAAAACCAGTAGGAGTTCGGACTGTTGTTCGATAAGCCCATAAACATTCCCCAAGTTTCTCGTTCCAATCACGTTTATTAGAAGAGACAAACTTTTTGAGAAGTTTAATGATCGTCTTATTGAAAGCTTCGGCTAAACCATTAGCAGCTGGATTATAAGTCGTAGAAGCCAAATTTTGAATTTGATTCTTATCACTGAACCGATAAAATGCCTGACTGGTGAATTGTGGACCATTGTCATGAATTATTCGTCGAGGAATCTCGAAGCGATAAATGACATAATGTTTGATGAAGCTGATCACATTAGATGTTTTTACTTCAACAAGAGGAACTGCTTCTGCCCACTTAGAAAAGTAATCGGTTATAGCTAATATGAACCGATATCATTTAACAGAAGGAGGGTTAATAGGACCAATAACATCCATACCCCAAGCTTCGAAGGGCCAAGAAGCTGCTATAGGATGTAGAAATTCAGACGGTTGATGAATAAAATCAGCATGAATCTGACTGCTTTACATCTTCTGGCATAGTCTACAGCATCTACTATCATAGAAGGCCAATAATACCCCATTCTTCGAATACGGTCTTGTAATTTAGGACCTGGTTGATGAGCACCACAAACACCATCATGAGCCTCTCGTAGTGTTTGTTTGGCTTCACTTTCTGAGAGACAACGCAGTAAGAGTCCGTCATATGATCGACGATATAACATATGTAAAGACGAATCATAATAAAATCAAAATGATCGTCTCTTAATTGATGCAGCTTCTTTTGGATCTTCAGGCAAAATTTCATGAACTGCATAGTCAATGAATGGAGTTCTCCAATCCCTCTGTTGGGAACTAGCCTCTGTAGTATAACTTTGTTCAACATACAGATTATTCTTGATACAGCACAGATCTCGGTCCAACAAAGTAATTATATTTTGCCTTCGGATTGGAACAGCCAAATCTGCAGCTAGACTAGCAAGAGCATCAGCCTCAACATTCTGAGAACGTGGTACAAATTCAATAAAGAATCTTTTGAATGAAAGGACCAACTCGACTACCACTTGGTGGTAAGGGATGAGATCAGGGTTTCTGACCTCATAAGTCCCTCTAACTTGATTAACAATCAATTGAGAATCTCCATAAGCTTCTAGGAACTCAATATCTAATTGTTTTGCTACTTGGAGACCAATCAATAGAGCATTATATTCTGCTACATTGTTGGAACATGGCTCATTGAGAGAATAGGCACGGTATATGACCATTTTGTCAGGAGAAACCAAGACGATTCCTATCCCAGAGACAATGTTGCCTTTAGGTCCTACTCGTGATGCTCCATCAAAATATAATTGCCATATATCATTCTTCAAAATCATGTTGCAATCCACGACTTCATCTGGAATGTCCTCATATAACTTTGAAGTTTCTGGAATAGGGTGAGCAGCTAAGAAATCAGCTAATGCTTGACCCTTTACTGATTTTTGAGGCACATAAATCATATCATAAGGAGTGAGTAACATCGCCCAAGTAGCTAATCTGGAATTAAGAATGCTCGGCTTTCTCATCAATACCCGAATAGAATTTATTCTGGAGATGACATGAATAGTCTGTCCTGTCACATAATGTCTTGTCTTTTGTACGGCAAAAACCAAAGCCAGATATTCCTTTTCTACAGGAGTATACCTATGTTCAGCTCCAACCATCATTCGGCTAAGATAATAAATCGTCTGTTCATGACCCATATTACTTTTCTGTGCGAGCAGAGCACCAAGTGAATGATCCAAGGCTCGAACATATAATAAAAATGGTTTTCCTACCACTGGAGGTACCAGAACAGGTGGATTTGTAAGGTATTATTTAATATCATTGAAGGCTTCTTGACACGCTTTATCCCAGACAAAAGATACACCTTTCTTTAACAGACGGGAGAAAGGTTGACATCTCCCAGAGAGATTAGATATAAATCTTCTTATATAAGCAATGCGGCCCTAAAAACCACGGAGCACTTTCAGATTGCGAGGAGGACGCATTTCGAGGATTGCTTTAACTTTATCAGGGTCAACATGGATACCCTGAGAAGTAATAACAAATCCTAAAAACTTGCCACTAGAAACCCCTAAGAAAGACTTAGTAGGGTTCATTTTCAATTGATGTTGACGCATCAATTCAAATACTGTCTTTAAGTCTTGAATATGATCATCTTTTGATCGACTTTTAACAGCGATGTCATCTACGTAACATTCAACTGTCTTCCGGAGATGCTCTTGAAAGGTGTTGCTCATAGCCCGTTGATATGTAGCACCGGCATTTTTAAGACCAAACGGCATAACCGTATAACAGTAAACTCCGAGGGGTGTTCGAAAAGAAGTATGTTTCTCATCTTCTGGATGCATCTTGATCTGATTGTATCCTGAGAATCCATCCATGAAAGACATACGTTCAAAACTGCATGTATTGTCTATCATGACATCAGTAATGGAAAGTGGAAATTCGTCCTTTGGACAAGCCGTATTAAGATCTCGATAATCTATACAAACTCGGACTTTTTTGTTCTTTTTCATAACAGGAACAATGTTGGCAACCCAATCCGGGTGTTGCTCTTCACGAACAAATCCACATGTGATTAACTTTTTGACTTCTGCTTCGATTGCATCCATCATATATGGTCTAAAGCGCCGTTGCTGTTGTTTTACAGGCTTGGCATTAGGCAAAATATTGAGCTTATGAGTAGCAACTTTAGGATCTAGACCCGGCATATCCTCATAACTCCATGCAAAGATGTCAATATATTCTTTGATCAGTTTTATCAACTCTTCCTTTTCATCTTCAGAAAGGCTCTTACTGATGAATATTGGTTTGGACGTAGTTCTATCTCCGACATCAATCTGGACAACCTCATCCTCTGTAGGTGGCTGTCGCTGTTCAAAACGAAGTTCCCATTGAGTGTCCATTTGTTGGGCCCAAGGATCATTTTCAAATGGCTCGGATTCATCATCAATTTGAACCATGTAAGCTAAAAATACTTGCTCAGATTTATCAAATGAGGAACGAGATATATCCGATTCGATGAATTAGTTTTCTTCTGAATCAGATGATTGTGAGGAATTAGAAGAGAATTTTTCTTGTATATCGTCATTAAACATATGGGACGGGTCATATCCCAATCCATGACGAGTCTTCTGGTAAAACGGATCACCACATAACGGGAGTCGTCTACCTTTGCCCTGATTGAGACCTTGCATAGTCTTCAAATCATATCCCATATTCTGAATGATCTTGATGGATTGTTGACTATATTTGTCAATTCGGATTCTTCCTTTATCTTTATCTTTCAGATCGTCTGTCTGAGCAGCAGGTATATTTCTAGCCAAGCCAAAAATAATTTGGCGCTTGTTTTTCTTATTAGACGGAACCACGAAATAAGATTCTTCATGACGTCTATAAGTTACACAAGCTTGTGATTGGGTAACTACCGGAAGTAGATAAGGAGAAGATGTTAAGAACTTTTGAGCATAAGGTCCAACATCAACCTGAAGAGGAAAGGAATTTTCTTTATAGTTGATGTATAAAATTTCTTCTGGTTCTATGTCGCCTTTAGATTGATGACTTTGATTATCAGAAGATAAAGTCATTCTTTCAATAAACTTGGCAGCCATATACTCGAAAAGGAAATCTTCATTGATATCAAAAAGTACAGAATAATCAATAATTACATCATTTACGATTTGACTGCTACGCTTCGAATTGATCATCAGTGGACCATTATCCGTCTTCTGCGTAGATTTGCCAAGATTGACAATCAATGGTGGTTCTGGATCATTCGTACAAAAAGTACGCCCTCTGACCTTAATCAAAAAAGGTTGAACTTGGCTCTTAGTAGGAATATTTACTGATTCCTCAGATGAAGCTTGAGTTCTTCCTTTAACCTTGATTACCAAAGGTTGATCATTGACAGATTGGGATTGGATTCGTCCCTTGACTATGATCTTTAAAGGTTGTTCTTCTGGCGGATCTTCATTAATAGACTGATCTTCAATAAAAGATTGATCTTCAGCTATGTCTGATATCTCTTTCACATGTTCTTGTTTATAAAGCCTTGAATCAGAAAAATAGGCTTCGACACCCTTGAAGGGATTGATATCAGCAAATTCAGTCTTTACAACTCCTAGAGAATCCACATACTTGAAGCATTGGTGGAGAGTTGAAGGCACAATGTTGTGTTCATGAATCCACGGTCTTCCAAGAAGAATATTGTAGGATACATCTGAGTTGATAACATAGAAGGTTACCATAGTTCGCAGATCGCCAATCTGAATCTTCAGACGAATCTTTCCCAGTGGTTTACTCTTGCCAGAGTTAAAACCAACTATCGTAGTACTAGTGTAAGTCAGGTCACTAGTAGGAATCCTCAGGGGTCTTAGCATACTTTGAAGGATTATGCTAATTGACGACCCAGGATCGATATAAATCCTGTCAATTTCAGTAGATCCAATATACCCAGTGTAGCACAGAGGTCTGTCATGTTTGTTATGCTTCAACAGCATATCTTCTTGTGTAAAGGTGATATTGGGAATTACTTCCATCACACTATGACATTGCGGACATGACACTGGAGTATTATCAGGACTCTTGAGTTGAGCCAAGCATGAATCTGCCTGAAGTAGAGCTTCTCTCAAAGTCTCCCTGCTTTCTCTAGAAAGACGAAGCAGTTCAAATATGGATAGTCTAGCCAGAGTATTGGCTAACTGAGCTAGAATATCAAATTTGTAAGGTTTCATCACCACCCCCTGACTGGAAGCAGACTTCAATAGAACGTCAAAGCGTACTGCTTTATGTTTCCCCTTTTCAACCACCGAGGGTTTAGCAGGAATAGGAGAAGGTTGAGCTGGTAGTGTTTCCACTACATCTTCTGCTTCTTTGGAAGATCCCTCATAATCTTTGTGGTACTCCTTCCCGGATCTTGTACCAGTAAAAGTTTCTTCTTCAGACTCAAGAGAGGGAAGTACCATATTACAGGATTTAGTCTTCCTCCCTTTAGCCTTTTTCTTGTAAGGTTTGTTGTGAGGAATTTCAGAACCCAATCCAATAGTGGATTTTTGATTTTGTATTTGTAAAGGAAGTCGTATTCCTTTATCATAATTCAAACCTTCTGCCTTCTGAAAGTCATAACCCATTTTCTTCATGAGAAGGACAGATTGCTGACTGTATAGATGAATGGGCAGTAGACTTTCAACAAATGGTTCCACAGAGAAAGAAGAAGAGATCTCTGTATGTCACGCCCCAGTACCGGAATATGGGGACGGACGTAGGCCAGCTACACCGTATAAGGTACGAATACGCTATACGGCGATGACGGCTGTCAAGTCTTGCTGGGTATCCTAGCATGCAATCAATCTATAGCCTAAATCCGATCTCATGTCCACAGGCAAATCATAATGAAACAACATCAAGAGAGATAATCATATGGAAAGCAGGGAATACTCATATGAAAATCAGGAATCTACAGTACAGAATAATAATGTAGACTAGCATACCTTCCCACAGTTCCTAGCATGGTCGGAAACTGAAGCACATCCTCCAAGTCGAGTCTGGAAGATCCACAGGGTCGGTCTCAGGCAATCTGGGAATAATCCAGGGTTGGTCAGGCCAACCGCAGCAAATACCAGAAAGGAAGGCTCAAGGACGGGCAAAGAAAACCAGCATGATAAAATATGACAGAAATAGCATCTAAAAACAGTAAATAAGGTAAATGATCGTACGATACCAACGCACGATTACAGAATATAAGACAGCAATCCAACTACTAATACGTAAGTAACCAACAATCATCACAGTCATCCTAACATCCACTAATGCTTGCATCGCCAACTGGAACTCGTAGACTGTCATCGGAACAGTAACTCACCCCTACATCAAACAAGAACAAGGGAATGAATTACCGCACCGGGACAGCGTTACGTGCCAGCCAGCTTAGCAAGCAACAAGCCATACAATTATATAAATAAGCGGCCACTCAAATGCCTACGGCTGTCTATGTGGAGGTTGGGTTACCCTAACAATGCAATATAGGAATCCTCAGATCGTGCCGTCCCAGCAGGGCTAGCGAGGCCAATTATAGCATATAAGAAGAGCACCGATCCCTCGTAAGGCCACCGGGCTTGCATGTCACCACCGGTCCCTCGTATGGCTACCGTGCGGAGCATGCCATGTATATATAATGTATAGTACATAAGTAACCGGATATTGCCATCCACTAGTGCGAATAGTAACAATATCCGTGGCGGCCAGCCTGCAGGTCATGACTAATGTCTGGGATGAGGCTGGTAATGCACGATCTCGGGATTCCGTTCCCTCCAATGTTTCTACCAGTTTAAGTTGCCTAGATTAAACATACATTTATCCGTAATCACATGCCGTGGTCACATGATCATCCTCCTAGATGTCACACCTCAGTACGAGAACGCTAAGTAAGAATCAACTTCGGCACCTATAGTCCCAGTTGTGATCCATCCTTAGTGTTATACAACAAGCAAGCAAGCAATCCTAACCACGCTAAGACTATAGGCCAACTACCAGATACCCGTGCAGGTAATCATATAATATAGCTAGAATATCAAGATGGCGTCGCAATGCCATACAATCATGGAAGTAGCACCTCAAGGTGCCAATAGACAAGGGCACCGTAGTGCAAGGTCAGGGCCAGTACCTCAAAGGATAACTGGAATTATAGCACGGATACAGGTAGTCAGGTCTGGAACAAGGACAAATCTATCAGTCACAAGAAGTCATCTGCCCACATCGTGGCATGGATATCAGGTCAAGTACAAGACCAGAACCTCTACTATAATAACATCTCAAGCATATACGGGAGCCTACAGCTTCAATCATCAAGTCGGTCCATCTACCAGATCAATCTAGCAAGAGTCTCCCATCCATGATGGAGTAAATATCACGTCAATAAAGACAACCACCAAATACCAAGCTCATCCCCCTAACAATGCTAGGCCCTCTGACTCACAAGAATCCTCCTAGTTGATGATCACAAGCCACTAGAAAACAAGCCCCCTCAACTACCAAGACATAGCAATCAAACCAGGTTTTCCAACTACCGGAATACACAAAGGTACCCAGTTTTGGGCGTTTGGGAAGTCGAGTAAAAAAATCGTATAATAATACCCTCGATATTTTCCTCGTTCCGCGAGACACTCGCACCCGTATCAAAATCCAAAAGTCCTCAAAGACATATCTGATCAAATTAGAACATCACCAAAGAACTAGCAACACTATCTAAGAATCCACTTAGTCTACCATAATTACTATCTCAATATCATATCTCCTCATAGTCAATCCTCGAACAAGATCATAATCCCAACACATGGGTCAACACTAATCAACGCCGTCGGAAGATGGCAAGGATTGTGTGAACCACTCTGGATCAGATCCACGACCCTTAAACCAAACAAGGACCAGGGTTGCAGATCTTCACCCGAGTAGAACCGTTCTCCTTACACAATCCGGCGGACAGGACAGATAATGGGATAACAACTAAACTAGAATACCATGTAAAAAGAAGGATCACGGGTCAAGAGTCCAATGAGTGATACCGTCGAAAAGGCAAGGGTTGCGTGAACCACTCTGGATCAGATCCACAACCCTTAAACCAAACAAGGACCAGGGTTGCAGACCTTCACCCGAGTAGAACCGCTCTCCTTACACAATCCGGCGGACAAGACATGTCAAGACGCTAGGCGAATAATCTAGTCGGGAGTCTACCTAACAGGCAATAGGATCAGGTACACTATACCAAGATGAACATGCATGAATCCAGTCCAACAAACCAAAGGAATGGTTTTGCCTAATCCTTCGAACCAAATTCCTAACTGGGAATTCTGGAAAAATTCGGCAGAGTCTCCTTTGTAATCTGGATGGGAGCACCCTACGAATAGGGGCTAAAACCACTCGGCGCAACCCGCCGCAGAATCGCAGGCTGAGAACACTAAGTCTCAGCTACCAGCAGCACTACGATGCGTACTGGGAACAAATCGATAGCCGAGAACACTAAGTCTCGGCCTCCAGTAGCACTACGATGCGTACTGGAAACCACTCGAACCCGAGACCACTAAGTCCCGGTCTTCAGAAGCGCTACAATGCGTACTGGGCGCCAAGCCAACATGCATAATAATAAAATAACCGCCTCGCAGGGCGCACCACAACACATGTTCATAAATCCCTAACCCAAGCACAATCACAGCCACTAGAATAGTTAGCCAGAGCCGTTACCCGACCGCGAGTCGGACACGGGGCATACGGGGACAATCCGTACAAGTGAGTCGTGCGCGTGTCCTCGGAGGTGTGGATGACCCATCCGAGTTTGTTCGATACGGTCTATCCCGATATCGAACCAAGCTATCCTAAGTTATCATGGCAGTTCTACTACTAGGCTACACTAATTATGGTAATACAATTTGCAAGTACAAAATTAATTAAATGCAATAAAATTCCAGGAGAGAGGGCAAGAGCCGTCGATGAGCAAGGGATACTTGCCTAGAGGGCTCGGCTAGGTAAGCAAGTCTTCGGCAGTCGCGATCCAAGCTAGCACGCCAATTGAGATCCTCGGAACACAACACAAAATAAATAATCATTAGCATTAATAATAAAATAATGAATGGAATCACGGAGGATGGCAGGAGAATATACCGTGTGGGTCTCGCAAGCAGTACAGGGATCGGGCACGGAAACCGAGGTACGCGAATCGATAGGGACACAGAAACCGAGACATGTACGTATATCGAAATGCGCACTAGAATCGAGATGGCACGAATATCGAGAAAAACGGAAAATACGTGCACGTAAATCGAGACATACACGTAGATCGAGAAAATCATAAATATCAGAATGGTCCACGAATCACGCGACACGCAAACCGAGACGGTCATGCAAATCGATGCATGCACGCGAATCGATGCGGCCCGAAAATCAAAAAAGTCACAAAGGCCGAGGTACGGAAAACGAGATGGTGCACAAACCGAGATGGCACGTTGCCCGAGGCAGCATGGGGCTCGAGGCGTCTCGCTGCCCAAGGCAGCACGCGGATCGGGATGGCACAGGAACCGAGACAGCACACAAATCAAGGTGCACGTCCCGAGAAGCACGGAGAACGGGGAAACGTGCAAGTCAAGGGTGCACGCGGCCCGAGGAGAGCACGACGCCCAAGGCTGTACACTGCTCGAGCAGCGCGGGGCCCAGGGGCGACCCGCCACTCGAGGCTGGCGCGGCCAGCGAGGCTCGTCGACGCCAGGAAAAAAAGAAGGAAGACGGAGGAGTACACAGAGAGGGGCGGAAAAGCTCGGGGCTCGGCCATGTCGTGGCGGCTCCGGGCGGAGGAGACAGAAAGAGATGAGAGGCCCGAGGAGTGGCTCACCGACGGCGGAGGGAGGATGGAGATGGCGACGATGACGATGGTAGCGGCGCTGGAAGTGGTGGCGCTGGCGTTGGCGGTAGGAAGTGGTGGCGGAGATGATGACGGTGGTGCTAGCGGCCGAAGGAAGCTGCCACGGCGAGGGGGTGGCGGTGACCGGCCATGGAGATGGCGGTGAAGGGAGACGACGATGATGATGAAGGCGGTGGCCGCCCATGGCGGTGGTGGTGGTCGCGGAAGTGGTGGTGGAGACGGTGGCTGGCGGTGGCGGCTCCGGAAAGAGAGAGCTCAGGGAGGAGGCGGCGAAGGCGGTGGCGGTGCTGGTGGGTGCTGGTGGTGGAGGGATGAAGATGTCGACGATGGTGGTGGCGGTCGCGGGGGTGACGGGCGGCCGGAGGTCGGGGGAGTGGCCGGGAGAAGAGAGTGAGGGAGAGGAGAGCTGAGAGAGAGAGAAAGGAATTGGGGGTGGGGGGGTGTTCTCCTGTAAGGAGAAAGTGAGGGGGGGTAGGTGAGAGTGGGAAAAGTGAGGGAGGAGAGAGGGATGATGTGAGGGAGTGAAATGACAAGAGAGAGGGGGAGTAGATATTTTGGAGGGTAGATTAGGATCAAGAAATTAATTAATAACAAATTATTAATGAGGGCAAAATCACCTCCAATAAAATAATAAAAATTTCAAATACACCCTAAAATTAAAATCCTCCAAAATACGAAATACAGTCGAAACACCGTCATATACCTATTTCCAAAAATAGGGATCTGACACTGTATCCACAGGAGAATGAGGAATAGATGTCTCTATAAATACAGGAGGAGAAGGATTCGGGATACGAGGAAAAATCCCTGTAGGAGCTTTTTCGTAAGCAGCGAAGACTTGTTGTGCCCGGTATAAAGGGACACTATTCATAGCTAACCACTGCTGATGAGTAAGCTTGAGTTTGGTAGGAGGAGCTAGACTTGGAGGACATATGTTCAATCCTCTTAGTCTATCTTCCAAAGGAGTGCCATCCCATAGATAATCTGAATCGTCGGGATCTGGAATAACATGAGAAATCATGTTGCAGGTTTTGACTTTCTTGTCTTTCTTGGATTTTGAAGTTTTACTTTTATTTTCCAATTCAGGTACTAAGTCAGGATGTACCCACATAATTTTACCATTTTTTAAGGTAAGAGGCAGCAATTCGTTATTTTTTTCTCTAGAAGACGGGATATTCACAATCTTCATCGTCGCCTTCGGGATTGGGATGATTCCATATGCTACTTGCTGTGGAGGAAAGTCTCCGAATTGAAGAGAAACCATATTGGTTGTAACCGTATGGTCATCATTAGTTAAGGCGATAGCACCGCTATTTATCAGCTCTTGGATTTTCTTCTTCAGGACATAGCAAGCACTGGTAGGATGATTAATGTATCTATGATAGATACAATATTTGGGATTGTCAGTCAGATTCACCTCATTAGGCCTCTTTGGCTCTGGAATCTGAAGTTTGCCACTCTTCACCAGATATTGAAATATCCCTGGGATATCACTCTCATCAAAAGAGTATTCTTCTTTTGACCTGGAAGATTCCTGATTATTCGGTGTCATTTTATTCTTGGAAAGATTAACCATGAGGGTATCTTTTCCTTTCACATTACGATTACCGAGGTTATTACCAGGATTACTTTTCTTTTCTCTATCATCTGAGGCAAAAATTATCCCATGTTCACGAGCCAACCTACCATTGGTCTCGGCAGAAACTGCTGCTATGATGAACGAAGCCAAATCTGTGAATTGAGAACCTGTAAAAAAGCAATAGATGGTCGCAGATTCATCTTGCATGTATCAATGAGTGCTGAATCTGGCATGCCAGGAGGCATCTTTAAAGTAGCTTGTCGGAAGCGTTCGATGAATGTTCAAGTATCTTCTTTCTCCTTTTGTTTGATTTCTATTAAGGAGGACATGTTCATGTCCATACCTCCTTCATAGAAGTGGGAGAGAAATATTGTCTTAAATTCGTCGAAAGACGAAATACAATTGTCGGGTAAACTTCGATACCAATCATAAGCCGAATCCGTCAAGCAACCAATGAACACTCGAGTGAGAAGAGTATCATTTTTCTGCAGATGTACAGTCATAATATCAAAATAATTGATATATTGACAAGGAGAAGTCCTCCCATCAAACAATACCATGGATTGTGGCTTGAATTTTGGTAGAAAGGGTACATCATTCCAATGAGGAGGATAAGGTTGCTTAATCCCTAACCTCTGGAGTTGATCCTTGTGCCTCAAGACTTCAAACTGTGCTTTGAGTTCACGCACTGCTTGAATGGCCTCACTAGTTTGCGGAAGCACACTTGATTAAATAGTTGTTGGATGTACCGTAATCCCCACCGGAGATGGTACATCTTCTGGAATAATAGGATCTGGAGATGCAGAAATTTGATTAACAGCAGGCTCCTGAACATTCAAAGGTATATCAGCCCCTTGACTATCTTAATTTTATGCCGCTACTGGTACTGGTGCTATTACTGTCGGCTGAGCAGTTTGCTGATTCAATATTATCTGATGCATGTTTTGCACCATGTTAAGCATATCTTTCAGTGATTGCTCAACGGCAGTGAGACGCTGTTCTGTATTAACAGATAAGGTCTCTGGTTTATCTCCAACAGCGTAGGATTCAACCTCTCATGAAGATATAGAAGGATCAGTATAGAAGTATGAATCGACACTGTCAGTCTCGGACTCAAAAGATTGAGTACCCCCAGCTTCTGAATCAGAAGTCTGTATTTGTCTTTGTCTTCTTGATCGAGTGTTTTGATATACTCCCTCAAAAGAATCAAGAAGTCTATTGAACTGTTGCTGACCTAGGGTTTGGAACGTAATTCGTCTTGGACGTCGTCCTCTGTTAGTATGAGATGCCATGTTCACTGACACATATGACAACTCATGTTCTTGGTCTTCAGTTTATTGTTGAGACACATTAAAACTCAATCGATCAAAAACTGACCGTTTTGAAGCCGAACAACAACAATTGATTACAACCTGGTGATAATCACAATAATGTTTTTCTTGGGGAAATATCACCGGAGATTGTCTGTTCTTACGCTTTTGCATTAGCAATTCACGTAAGTCAGAAGGAGTGGAGGGAGTAGTCTTCCTTATTACATTAGGGGTAGAAAAACGTTTAGTCCCCTGTGTATAAAAAAGATTACTGGCTGCATTCGCAGAACCAAATTGTATATTTCTACGCGTTTGGAGTTGTGTGCGTAAATCTTGAGATTTTTTAGCACGAAGGACTCCATTTTCATTGCGTGTAATTTGTAGATTTGGTACTTTGCGTAGAGCAGTATAAGAAGGTTGTTGGTGTAGAACTGAAGCTTTACCAACAACATTTTTACGCTGCACACGTTTAGGTACATTAACATTAGATGTAAAAACATCATTGCGAATTTTATCTATACTGTCAAAGACAGGAGATTTACCTTTACGCGTAGAGCGTAAAAATTGGTTATCTACCACATCACAGACGGGAGATTTTGTTTTACGCGAGGAGCGTAATTTATTTGAGCCTACTACGTCACCGACGGGAGACTGATTCTTATACCCAGAAGCACAATCGTTAGAGTCTGCCCCATTACAAATGGGAGACTCATCTTTATGTACTGAGCGTAAAAGTTGGTTTTTACCCACTGAGCGTAAAACCTGGTTCTTTCGCAGTGGGCGTGAAACTTGATTATCCTCACCGTTATAAACGGGAGATAAATCGTCACACTTTGAGTGCAACTCTGAAGTAAGGACTGCCTCATTACGAACGGAAGCCCCTACGACAGAAGTAGGAAGAATTCCCTTGCCACTAGCAGCAACAGAGAGATCAGAAGCTATTTTAGATTTAGGAATCCAAACTTTTTGTGCTTTGCGAGATTTTTGAACATTGGAGTAGCGAGAACCACCCCCAGTTCGGAGCATCCCTTCATAAGCAGTCTGGTCGAAGTGTACAACCAGAGTCTTCTTTGTCGATCCAATCGACACATCATCGTATTGAGCAATTGCCTCCTCGTCAGAGGAAAAGGTCGTCCCCAGCAGAGTCGCCATTTTGTTTCACTTAACAAAAATGCCTTGGGAATTGGCTTTTGAAAATAAAACGAAAAAAAGTACAAGAAGTACAAATTTGATTCTGGGAAAGTATTGCTGTAGAAGTCTGATCTGTAAATGATCACTTTGTTCCTTGGACCATACGATGATGATGAAGATCGCTGCTTGAAGATGAACAACTTGGAAGAACTAAGTCACCAGAAAGGTATCGACGCACTTGGGCACTGATGGCGAGGCCGAATGCTTTCCTGCTTTGCTTCACTCTGTTCTGAAAGAAAGGTTGAAGAAGAATGCTCTAGAGAATCAAAAATCTCTGAGTTCTAATCTCTCTGTCTTTTTCCTGTCTCTGTGTGTGTTATATGAGAAAATAAGTCTATTTATAGACTTGGGCTCTTGTGCGTAAAAACTCAGCAAAAGTTCCGTCTTTACGCTAACAACTGCCACCCATGACCGAAGTCATCCTATGTATATGTTGACACGTGTCCCATCATTCCAGTAAGAATAGGATGCACGTACACACATTCTTCGAGATGTGTGGCATGAAAGCCATGTAGGCAGACCACGTTCTCAACTGATGAAGAAGAATAGGGCGTAAAACCACCCTAATGTACTCTGAGCGTAAAGCAGTGGACTAGGCGTAAAACAGCCCTGTCATAGATTTCTCGCGTAAAGTGGTTATTAAATAACCTTGAGCGTAAAGTAGCCCAAATAGACTTTACGCACACGTCGACTTTCGAGCGTAAAAAACTCATATAATCTCCGTACGTAAAAGAAGCCATAGTGTGAGAGTAAAGTAGCTCAGTCCACATACTAAACGACAACATTGGTCTCTGTATAAAACAAATCCCTTCGGAATCTGTGGTATATGCCATCATCAATATCTTTATGTCAGACTTTGCATTAAATGCGAGACTTTGACAGCTTTGTCCAGCGTAAAAAGTGGGTTAGCCTATCTTAGGCGTAAAACCATTATCTTGACCCTGGCTGCTTTAGGCGTAAAAGCGATTAGCCTTGTCTTGGGCGTAAAGTATTTAACCTCCCTGCGGCGTAAAGTAGATCAATTTGAGTAGAATGATCTATCACTTTGACTCATTCTGTGAAGCACTTTTTACGCTCCTACAGAGGTGTCGTCCTGTGGTGTTTTAAAACTTTCAATGTCCATAACTTGGGCTAAGGGACTCAAAATTGGGCAAAATAAAGGTCTAAACTGAATGAAATTGAATTCTCTACAAAATGGAACCATTAGTTTTCGAAAATAACAAGGTTTAAGAGATAAAAACCAAAAAAACTGAAGCAACTATAAACTTAGATCTACAAAAATATAACCCTCAAAACCAAAATCTCCAAGTTCTAAAGAGACTTAGAATCAAGCAAGGAAGACAAAGGAACAATAAAATTTGAGATCCATCATGAAGCAAGTTGCACTTGCCTAGGGCTTAGGTGTAGGTGGAGAGGAGTAAATGAAGAAGATGAGAAGAAATAAATGAAAGTTCTGGAGGAGAGAGAGAAGTTGACTTAAATACCAACCTCTCCATCTCAAACCAAAATGAACCAAACCAAGCCATGTTGAACCAAGTTGAACCAAAATCAAGTCAAGATTAAACCAAGGCTAAGCCAAACAAGACAAGTCAAAATACAGGCTACCTATCAAATATCAGAAATTCGTATATGTATCCTGAAAAATATGTATAACGGAAAAGGGGAATGACAACTCTACCTACCTTAAAAGAATTATGTTCTCAAAATTTAATCAAGAGCCTAGAGATGTCGGGGCAAGCTACACTAACCATAGGTAATCTACGACTAGCAATTAATCAAGCAATCATTCATACAAGCAAGGAGTTAAGAGCATAAGGCATAAGGAAGACATTATACCTCATGAGTCAAACATGTATGGATATTGCGATCGAATATCATCCTCATGTTCCTAAATTGACTCACCCAAAGAGTGATGACCCCAAGCAACACGGACTAACTTAATAGTCTTGTTCTTGAGTATCTTATTCCTTCGGTCCAATATGGATATGGGCCTTTCCTCATACGAAAGGTTGGTACCAACAACCAATTCCGAATGATCAAGGATATGGCTCGAATCCGGAATGTACCATTGTAATTGGGATACATGAAATACGTCATGTACCTCATATAACGACGGCAGAAGAGCAAGACGATATGACACATCACCTACTAGCTCGAGAATATCAAATGGCCCTATATACCTAGGACTAAGCTTTTCCGATACGTCGAATCGAATGACGCCACGGGTAGACGAGATCCTAAGGAATACATGGTCGCCGATAGAAAACTTAAGAGGACGCCGATGAGAATCGGCCCAATGGCGCTGATGATCTTGTGCAACTCAAAAATGATCTCTAAATTGTCTGATCACCTCGATAGTCTGCATAACCATTTCTGGACCAAGCATCTGCCTCTTGCCTACATCATCCCAGGCTAAAGGTGATCTGCACTTTCTACCATACAATACCTCAAACGGTGCCATCTTCCTACGAACCACCGAAGTCAAGTGTACAGGATCATAACATATCTTCAAGAGTTTGAATTGTGTGCTCCGACTGATCATCTGTCTGCGGATGATAAGCTGAACTAAACTTGAGACGAGTGCCCAAACTCTCTTGAAGACTCCGCCAAAAGTACGATGTATATCTTTAATCTATGTCTGATACGATACTGACTGGCACTCCATGCAGTCTAACTATCTTCCTGAGGTACATCTTTGCTAGCTGATCCGTCGACTGACCAATCCTGAAAGAGAGAAAATAAGCTACCTTTGTGAGTCGGTCAACTATAACCCATATAGCATCTCTTCCCGCTGGTGATTTAGGTAACACAGTTACAAAATCTATGGTAATATGCTCCCACTTCCATTCTGGGATTGGTAAAGGTGAAGAAGTTCAGGTGGTCTCTGATGTTCATCTTTAACTTGTTGGCAAACTAAACAACGAGAGACAAACTGAGCTATCTCCCTCTTCATGCCATTCCACCAGAAATGTTGACGGATATCACGATACATCTTCGTACCACCGAGATGAATTGAATACTGTAAACTGCAAGCCTCTTGCATGATCTCCTGCCTAATGTCACTAATGGGTACACAAAGACGCCTTCCATGTTGGAGCTTGCCGTCTTCGTGAATGCATAATTATACTGCCCGTTCTGTTTTATATTCTACCCTAAGCCGCTGAAGCTTAGAATTCGATGACTGTGCTATCTTGATCCTCTCAATTATACTGGACTGAACTTGCATACTGGCCATCAATGCCACATTGGTAGGGAGAACTATCTCTATTACCATCTTCTGAAGATCTGCTAATAACTCTGGCTGTGCTGTTAGAAAATAAGTTCATGCTCTTCTACTCAATGCATCTGCAACTCTGTTGGCCTTCCTAGGATGATACTGCAGGTTGATTTCATAATCCACCAAAAACTCTAGCCATCTTCTCTGACGCATGTTAAGATCCTTTCGGGTAAACACATAGTTAGGACTCTTATGGTCGATGAAAATTTTTACTCGATCTCCATACAAGTAATGCCTCCAAAGCTTAAGGGCAAAAACCACTACTGCTAACTCCAATTCATGGGTAGGATAATTTCTCTCATGATCACGAAGCTGATATGATGCATAAGCTATTGCCTTGCCATGCTACACCAAGACGCATCCCAATCCTCTGCCTGAAGTATCACAATAAACTGAAAATCCTCCAGTTCCATCTGGAAGAGTGAGAATGGGTGCCGTCATCAATCCTTGCTTCAACTTTTCGAATGAACTCTGACACTCTACTGTCCAAGCAAACTGCATATCCTTGTGGGTCAACTGCGTCAATGGTGCTGAAATCTGAGCTAAGTCTGACACAAATCATCGGTAATAGCCCGTCAATCCTAGAAAACTATGAACTTCTGCGACGGTGCTAGGTACTAGCCATGTTTCTATAGCCACTATCTTCTGGGGGTCTACTTCCACTCCACCTCTGGTATTGATGTGACTTAAGTACGAAATGTAATCAAGCCAAAATTCACACTTACTGAACTTCGCGTACAACTGGTGCTCTCTAAGAATCTGAAGGACTATTCAGAGATGATGCTCTTGCTCTATTTCATTCTTGCTATAGGCTAAGATGTCGTCTATGAACACTATCATGAACTGATCCAAATAGGGCATGAATATGCGATTCATGAGATCCATGAATACTGTTGGCGCATTGATCGCTCCGAATGGCATAACGAGAAACTCTCAATGTCCACATCTAGATCTGAATGCTGTCTTCGGAATGTCTTACTCTCTAACTCTGATCTGATGGTATCCCGACCGCAAGTCAATCTTTGAGAATGTTGCTGCCCCACTGAGTTGATCGAATAATTCATCTATCCTTGGTAGGGGATATATGTTCTTGATTGTTACAGAATTCAAGGTACGATAATCAACACATAATCTTGACGTACCATCATTCTTCTTCACAAGATGCATCGGGGCTCCCCAAGGTGATCCACTAGCAGGAATGAATCCCTTGGTTCTGAGTTCTTCAATCATCTTATACATGATCTCCAACTCTGATAGTGCCATTTTATAGACTCTTTCTGATACTGGTGTCGTCCCTGGAATCAAATCAATGGTGAACTCTATCTCTCTCTTTGGCGGCATGCCCGGAAGCTCTTCGAGAAATACATCAAAAAATTCTTCTACTACTCTGGAAAATTGAACTACTGCTGCTACCGCCATCCGCAAGACTGGTGGAGAAAGTTCTACTTCGCCTCTAGAAAATAAAAACTCTTCTTCGTCGAAAATACCAAAAATAATCCTGCCAACATGGTAGTTCATTCTTGTGTATTGATCCTTCAACCAATCCATTCCTAGGACCACATCATAGTCGGCTATCGGGAATTCTATCAATCTAGCAAAAAAACTCTCTACCGCTAACTACGATTCGATACGAGAAAAAGACTATCTACTCCCACAAGACCGTTACCAGTAAGTATATTGAGCCTTACTGATAATAAATCGGGCTCCAGTCCTATCCGTGTCGCGAATCGTACAGACATAAATGAATGCGATGTACCCGAATCAAATAATACTGATGCTGGAAAAGAGTTGACGAGAATGGTACCTGCTACCACCTCACCTGATGCCAATTCTTCTGCCACGGTCAGAGCCATATCTTGACCCTGTCCTCTTGGTGTCGGTCCCCTCTGCTGGTGACCTCTCTGCCTGTTCTGAATCTGAGCTTGGGCCTGAGCATATTATTGAGCCTGAGACGGTAACGGCCTCGGAGGCTGGTACTGCTGATGCTGCTGCTTTACTAGTACTGGTGCCCTAACCGACTGCTCTGATCTTTTTTGGGTCGACTGAGATCCCATCTCCAGTTACAACATGACCTAGGAAATCAACTCGATCCAAGAAGAACTCATACTTCGAGAGCTTGCCGTAAAGCTGCTCCCTCCTGAGAGTCTCCAGAACCACTCTCAAATGCTCCTCGTGCTCCTCTGGGGTCTTCGAATATACCAGAATGTCATCGATGAACACCACCACGAACTTGTCCAAGTATTGGTGGAACACCTTGTTCATCAAGTTCATGAACACCGCCGGGGCGTTAGTTAACCCAAACGGTATCACCATGAACTCAAACTGGCCATACCATGTCCTGAAAGCTGTCTTCGGAATATCCTCCTTCTTCACCTTCACCTGATGATAACCTGACCTCAGATCAATTTTGGAGAATACCTTCGCTCCGCTCAACTGATCGAACAGATCATCGATCCTCGGCAGCGGATACTTGTTCTTGATTATGAGGTTGTTGAGTGCCCTGTAGTTGATACACATCCGTACCGACCCATCCTTCTTCGGTACAAAGAGTACTAGCGCACCCCACGGTGAAGAAATCGATCGGATGAAGCCTTTTTCCTGCAACTCATCCACCTGCTTCTTCAACTCCACAAGCTCACTGTTGTTCACTCTATAGACGTGCTGAGATATCGGCTTTATGCCGGGCACCAAGTCTATAGAGAACTCCACATCTCTGTCCGAAGGTAACCCTGGAAACTCCTTTAGAAATACATCCATAAACTCAGCTATCAATGGATGTGGCACGCTCTGCTCCTCTGCTGAAACTCCGCAGAAAACTCCGTTGCTTTGCTCTGCCTCTCGCCTGGTGAACTTGAACTCTGGCTCTCCTGGCACTCTGAAAAGAACTCTACCACATCGATAATCTATACTGGCATGGTGCCTGCTCAACCAATCCATACCGAGTACAATATCGTAGTTCGATAATGGCATTACGAGCAGACTCACATCCAATTCGCGGCCTTCCAAAACTACTCTTCGATCCTTACAAATAACACAGACGAGGATAATACCACCCCAGTCGTGATCTTGCAAGTCCTAGGCAATGGTTCAGAAGAAAGCTGGTGTCTAATAGCAAATGATACAGACACAAAGCTATGGGAAGCACCCGAATCAAATAATACGAATACGGGAAAAGAGTCGATAAGAACAGAACATGCTGTAAGATCTCCTACTGGCTCGGACTCCTCAGCTGCTATGGCGAAAGCTCACCCCTGCTGACCTCCTCTGGCCTGCTGCTGGTGCTGAATAAACTTCTGATGTTGGGTCGGCAAAGGTCATTTTTGCTGCACTACCGGTGCCTTGGCTTCTGCTCCCTGAGTTGTACGTCCCGCAGCCATGGTACAATCCCTCAACTGATGCTCTGCTGCACCATAAAGTAGGCACTTGCCGATCCTCTTCTTGCACTCATTCCATACATGTCCTGGCTTCTTGCAGAAGGTGCAACTGATGGTTTGCTGATGTCTCGGTGCCTGCTAAAACTGCTTCTGCTGAAATGGCTTCTGCTGATGCTGCTGCTGATAATGAGGACTCTTGGCTGGGCCTCCACTGCCACTGGCTCTATGTGAATCACGACCTGTCATGCCCCAGAACCAAAATACTGGAGAGCGAAGGCGGACACAGCCAGCTACGTATATTGAAGTGCAACCTACCTCGTTATACGGTCACGGCTGTCTAGATATATGAGGGTTTAACTACAAGCCATCAGTCTCTTATGGTCATGAACAAGCCTAGTGTCTTAATCTCAAACAAATAATAGCAGTTTACAAGATGTCAGAGCACCAAATATACAATAGTAAGGCGTCCCATACATTACATATTTGGATGATCATGAAGCTAGTCATACAAAATGTGAAGACTAGCAAGAGTTTCAGTCGTACATGATCAACCCTAGGATTTGTTAATCATGCCATGCAGCCCGTAGGCAGACAGTAAGTAAAGTGCAATCGAGCTAACACGTGCTCGTCGGCTAAACGCCTCAAAAGAATAATTTTACAATAGAGTGGGAGAGCAAAAATAAAATCCACTCGTTGTCAGGGTTACGCCTGGTGGTCACCATCTGGCTGGAAGGTAGGGAGGTCCTTTGGAGCTGCTCCGGTATCTGGCCATACAAAACCAGCTAGATCATATCCCAGAAAGAGCAAGTGCCACAAAGGAGGCTTCACTTAAGAACTAAAACCAGCATATCAGAATATAAAATAAGAAAGATAATAATAAGACATGAAATCTAAATAGAGCAATAAATTTCATGTGGATGAGAAATCGTTCTGATCAGTTATTGATAAGGTAAGCATAAGCAATCATGTTCCGAAGTAGCTAGGTACTGGAACAAGATAAGGCTTGGACTGGTTAGACTCCATCCAACATTCACGACCAAGCAATAAGTACGGCTTGATACTTTAACTAACTAGGATTATCGCAGGCCTAGTTACTAACAAGATGCAATGAGATTGATCCAACAGCCACAAGCCCTGCAGACCATCCAGGTTATCCGGACAACATTAGGGGTTGAGCTCATATGGATACATCGTCCAAGAAACGTATGTACCCTTAAGTAGCTTGTGTAGTGTCCCGCTCCTAGCGGTTCACTATATAAGGCTTGTGGCTTGGATAACTCGGTCGAAATCGAGTATTGGGGAAACTTACCGTCGGCATCGAATCGATCACGGACAAGTGCATAAGAACCTTTCCAATTGATGGATCGGTTTCTCTTGAAATGCGTCCAAGAGTTTTCTCTGGATGTTTTGCTGCTGGTTTTGCTGCTTGGTTTTGATGGATGCTTTTCTGAATGATTTTTGATGATTTAATTCTTGTCCGTTTTCATCGATTTGCATAGCATTCATTCTTGAGAATTCTGAGAGAAGAGAACACAACGAGACGGATTATTAATCAATCTTTTGGTGCCAATACAGACTGACGCGTGACGGAAGGCTAAGCGTGCAAGTGTTCCTCTCTCTCTCTCGACGATTCTCTATTTTGGTGAGTGTGGATCTCTGTGGTGGTATTGTCCCTCTCGCTATTCCTTCATGCCAACTAAATAATTGTCTTGCAACATCCGTTGATCGATACCAAGATGCTAATGCCACAAGTCAATACCACTAAGATGCTAGAGATAGAACATTGAAATGAATTAATTATACTGCAATGAACTGAACATGGAAATGATTGAATTGATGCCTAGAATGATGGTTATGAAATGCTAAGAATGATCTTGTTGCCTATTACTTCAAATATTCTATGCACACTGTGTATATCGAGTCGGACACACATTCGCCTGACCATGGACAACTTGTATACAAGGATTGAGCAATAATTTCCTCGAACGGTACAGGGGCGCCTGTACCGATTCGGCCTAGAAGGAAATAATGAAGTGCTTTGGGGAACATGAGTAATGCGAGGCATCATAGAGGCTAGCTCCCTACTGTGCTGTCATCTCATTATCTTGAAGTCCCAAATGCAAATGAATGAATGAAAAGAGTCCATATGGTTTAACAACACCAGTGGTCACAGCGTGGGAATGTATGCTAATCAATGTCTTATGCAGGGGCGGTAAGTATATTATTATTATCCTGTATCTTATGCAGGAAAGCTGGATTTGGCCAATGGTAAAGTAAACATGGTTTTATGAAACTTCCATGTCGTTGAATTGTGATTTACTCTAAATGTTGCATGTCCCTTATAAGTTTATATCTTTAAAATGCTTGTCATTAATAAAATGTTGGTATAGCTGAGTGGGCCAACGGGGCTCACCAGCGCATTGTTATAATGTGCTGACCCCTCCTCCACAGGTACTGGAGAAGGCTCGGACGCACATCGCAATTAAAGCTTTCTGAACTGCTGTTTCCTTTCAAGTTGTTTTTCCCTAAAGACGCACAAAGTATTGTGGAGATTTCAAAGATAGCTGTTTATACTTCAAGTACTAAAGGGGCATGATGTATGGAATGGGAAATTATTTCATGGCAGCCTACCAGTTGTACTTCTTTTCATGAATCAATGTAGCCGAAAGGGCATTTCAAATATTATCGAGAAAAGTTGTATTCTGACTACTATCATCAATAAAATGAATATTTTCTTCCTATTTCGCTTGCTTACTGTTTCCGCAACTGTGGCTTATTTTTCAAATGTGATGAATTGATATAAATGTGCATGTTCTAGCCTTGTACAAGTGCAACTCCAGACTTGTACGGCATCACGCCTTAGCGAGGACGATCGATTCGGCATGAATCGAAGCAAAGCGAGCGATTCCCCGAATCGGGGCGTGACAGCTTGGAGGGTACAACATATGACAGTATGCTGAAAATGTGCCCTACTCGACGGTAGGCTACAAATCCTATGATGGGGCGCCCAGATAACGAGATTACCTGTAGCTGAGGAATCTCTTCATGACTACTGGATTATTCAACTTAGTCAGTTTCAGTAGGTACCCCTGACCGTGGTACTCAGGGGTCCATGCCCTAGACATGATGCAAGACAATACTAGTTTATTTGTACAACACAATCGTCCACGGTGTCCAGGCCATTCATTCTTGTCAAGTCATGCTAGCCGTCGCAACAGCATTCAATAGTTCCCATCATGCTTACTTGTCAGATCATGCCATGTCATGTCACACCAAATTATTTGTTAGACCATGCCGTGTACAACCATCATTCCAATCGTACCATCCAACCGTGATTATCAAGTTCATGACAAAGTGCAAGAACATAGAAAGGCGATCGGGGTACGCCAAAGGGCTCAAGACTCTACGCTAATGAAATTACGCTAGGCCAAAGGGCCCCGAGCGTAAAATAGCTTTACGCGGGCAAGACCGAGGAAGACAGCTCTATGCGAGCAAGCACTCTACTCGAGCGAGGCTCTACGCGAGCGAGCACTCGAGCGAGGCTCTACGCGAGCGAGCACTCTACGCGAGAAGCACTCTATGCGAGCGAGCGGGGGTAGCCCCTGCGTAGAGCTCGAATGAACTCGGCGTATAATGGATTACGCAGGCACGCAAATGCTTGTGCGTAAAAGGGGAAAATACTACGCTGGCATGTAAAACGTGAGCGTAAAGGGAGAACACTATGCTGGCACGTAAAGCTTGGGCGTAAAGGGCTCGTCTTCTCCCCAAGGTCGAGACAAGCAGCCTTGGGACTCAAGAACTCCAGAAATCCTATTTCGGTCAAGACTTGATGAAATCCAACCACTCAAAAGCCAAACTTGCGTAAAATCGAGATTCCTACTACATGGAACTCTCTCTGGAAACAACCAAGTCTAGTAGATCAAAACCCAAGAATTCCTAAAATACAACAAACTTAGATCTACAAAAAATAAACCATGAAAATTGAAAATGCTAAGTACTAAAGTGTCTTAGAATCGCGTGAGGAAGACAATGGAACAACAAAAATGGAGTTCCTCCATGAAGCAAGCTGCACTTGCCTAAGCCTCTCTCTTGGTAGGTTGAGAGAGTTATCAGGAAGAAGAAGGAGTTAATGAGAAAAATAATGAAGAGAGAGAAGGGTTGTTGGGTTAATAAATGATGGATGGTCGTAGGTAGGGGTTTGCATACTAACCCAAACCAAACCAAACCAAGCCGAACCCAACTGAACCCGATGCATGCCAAGGCCAAAATAGAACACACGAACCATGAAATGCTAATTAACCCATGCCAATGCAAAAATCCAAGACTAGCCAGCCAGAACAAGTCAAAATATGGGTTCGAGATACGTACACGTATACCAAAATACGTATCACAAAATTCGAGGGTGACAACTCTACCCACCTTAAAAGAATTCCGTCCTCAAAATTTAATCAAGAGGCTAGAGATGTCGAGCAAGATATACTAAACACAAGCAAGTAATAACTAGACAATCAATCAAGCAATCATTCATGCAAGCAAGAAAGTTGAAGGCATAAGGCATAAGAAAGATATTATACCTTACGAGTCAAACAGGTCGGGATATCGCGATCGGATATCATCCTCATGCTCCCATGCTAACTCACCCAAAGCGTGATGACCCCAAGCAACACGGACTAACTTGATAGTCTTGTTCTTGAGTATCTTTTCTCTTTGGTCCAATATGGATACGGGTCTCGCCTCATACGAAAGGTTGGTACCAACAACCAATTCTAAATGATCAAGGACATGACTCAGATCCGGGATATACCGTCGCAATTGGGATACATGGAAGACATCATGCACCTCACGTAACGACGGCAAAAGAGCGAGATGATAGGACACATCACCTACTCGCTCTAAAATGTCGAACGACCCTATATACCTAGGACTAAGCTTTCTCTGTACGCCGAAATAAATGACGCCACGGGTAGGCGAGATCCTAAGGAATACATGGTCGCCGACAGAAAATTTAAGGGGACGTCGATGAGAATCGGCCCAATGACGCTGGCGATCTTGTGCAACTCGAAGATGATCTCTGACTTGCAGGACCACCTCAATAGTTCGTGTGATCATCTTTTGTCCAAGCATCTGCCTCTCGCCTATATCATCCCATGCTAGCGGAGATCTGTACTTTCTGCCGTACAAGGCCTCAAAGGGTGCCATCTGGATACTGGCCTAGAAATTGTTATTATAGGAGAACTCTACGAGATGCAGGTGATCTTTCCACGAACCACCGAAGTCGAGTGTACATGACCGCAACATATCTTCAAGAGTCTGGATCGTGCGTTCTGACTGACCATCTGTCTGCAGATAATAAGCTGAACTGAGCTTGAGACGAGTCTCCAAACTTTTTTGAAGACTCCGCCAAAAGTGCAATATGAATCTTGAATCTCTGTCGGACACAATACTGACTGGTACTCTATGCAACCTGACTATCTGCTTGAGGTACAATTCTGCTAGCTAATCCGTCGACTGACCAACCCTGAAAGGAAGAAAATGAGCTACCTTGGTGAGTCTGTCGACTATAATCTAGATAGCATCTCTCCCAGCTGGGGATCTAGGTAATCCAGTTATAAAATCTGTGGTAATGTGTTCCCATTTTCATTCTGGGATCGGTAAAGGTTGAAGAAGTCCAGCCGGTCTCTGATGTTCAGCTTTAACTTGTTGGCAAACTAAACATCGAGAGACAAACCGGGCTATCTCCTTCTTCATGCTATTCTACCAAAAATGCTGCCGGATATTACGATACATCTCCGTACCGCCCGGATGAATTGAATACTGAGAACTGTGAGCTTCTGCCATGATCTCTTGTCTGACATCACCACTAGGTATACAAAGATGCCTCCCATGTCGAAGTGTACCATCCTCATGGATATATAACTCTGGTCTTCGTCCTGCTGCACATTCTGTCCTAAGCCACTGAAGCTTAGAATCTGCTGACTGAGCTAACTTGATCCTCTCAACTATACTGGACTGAACTTGCATACTGGCCATCAATGCCACATCGGTAGGAAGGACAACCTCTATACCCATCTTCTGAAGATCTGCTAACAACTCTGGTTATGCTGTTAGAAAATAAACTCCGGTTCTTCTGCTCAATGCATCTGCAACAACGTTGGCCTTTCCAGGATGATACTGCAGGTTGATGTCATAGTCCACAAGTAGCTCTAGCCATCTCCTCTGACACATGTTAAGATCCTTCTGAGTAAACACATACTTCAGGCTCTTGTGGTCGGTGAAAATCTCTACCCTATCTCCATACAAGTAGTGCCTCCAAAGCTTAATGGCAAACACTACTGCTGCCAGTTCCAAGTCGTGGGTCGGGTAATTCCTCTCATGATCACAAAGTTGACGTGACGCATAAGCTATTACCTTTCCATGCTGCATCAAAACACATCCTAAACCTCTGTCTGAAGCATCACAATACACTGAGAATCTTCCGGTCCCATCTGGAAGCGTGAGAATGGGCGCCGTCATCAAACCTCGTTTTAACTTCACAAAAGAATCATGACATTCTGCTGTCCAAGCAAACTGCACATTCTTGCGGGTCAACTGGGTCATAGGTGCTGAAATTCGTGTAAAGTCTGAAATAAATCGCCGGTAGTAGCCGGCCAAGCCAAGAAAACTGCGAACTTCTGCAACTGTGCTGGGTATCGGCCACGTCTCTGTAGCTACTATCTTCTGGGGGTCCACTTCTACTCCACCTCCGGTGATGACATGACCCAAGTATGAAATACGATCAAGCCAGAACTCATATTTACTGAACTTTGCATATAACTGATATTTTTGGAGAATCTGGAGGACAACTCTGAGATGCTGCTCATGCTCTGCTTCACTCTTGCTGTAGACCAGGATGTCGTCTATGAACACAATCACGAACTGATCCAAATAAGGCATGAAGATACGATTCATGAGGTCCATGAATACAGCCGACGTATTGGTTGCTCCAAAGGGCATAACAAGGAACTCCCAATGCCCATACCTGGATCTAAATATCATCTTCGGGATGTCCTGTTCTCTGACTCTGATCTGGTGGTATCCTGACCGCAAGTTAATCTTCAAAAATACGGACGCCCCTTTGAGTTGATCAAACAAGTCATCTATCCTCGGGAGAGGGTATCTGTTCTTGATTGTCACTGAGTTCAAGGTACGATAGTCAACACATAATCTGGACGTACCATCCTTCTTTTTCACAAGAAGCATCGGGGCTCCCCAAGGCGATCCACTAGCACGGATGAATCCCTTGGTCCTAAGTTCTTCAATCATCTTATACAAGATCTCCAATTCTGACGGTGCTATCCGATAGACTCTCTCTGACACTGGTGCTATTCCGGGGATCAAGTCTATGGTGAACTCGATCTCTCTCTCTGGTGGAATACCTGGAAGCTCCTCGGGAAAAACATCGGGAAACACTTCTATAACTCTGGAAAACTGAACTGCCACTGCAACTGCCATCCGAAATACTGAAGGAGAGGGTTCTATACCGCCTCGGAAAAATAAAAATATTGGCTCACCAGGAATACTAAAAATAATTTTGCCAAAATGGCAATCTATTCTAGCATACTGGTCCCTCAACCAATCCATCCCTAAGACCACATCATAATCGGCCATCGAAAATTCTATCAACCTAGCGAAAAACTCTCTACCGCTAACTACGATCCGACACGAAGAAAACACTCTATCTACTCCCACAAGTCCGTTACCAGTAAGTATATTGAGCCTTACTGATAATGACTCGGGCTCCAGTCCTATCCGTGTCGCGAATCGTGCAGACATAAATGAATGTGATGCACCAGAATCAAATAACGCTGATGCTGGAAAGGAGTTGACGAGAATAGTACTTGCCACCACCTCACCTGATGCCAACTCCTCCTCCACGGTCAAAGCCATCACTTGACCTTGCCCTCTGGGTGCTGGTCCCCTCTGCTGGAAACCTCTCTGGCAGTTCTGGATCTGAGCTTGGACTTGTGCATACTGCTGGAGGTTCTGCTACTGAAATGCTTGGGCCTGAGGAGGCAAGGGCCTCAAAAACGGGTACTGTTACTGCTGCTGAACTGGTACTGGGGCTGGCCCCCTAATCGAGGGCTAGAAAAGGTCGAAGAAGATGACTCCCTCTATTCGGGCAGTTTCTAATCCTGTGGTCTGGTGTCCCACAAACCAAGCACAAACCCTATGCTCTGTGACACTCTGATACCACATACCCTGGCTTCCCACAATGAGTGCAACTTATGGCAGAAGACTGCTTCTGCTTCTGCTGCTGCTGCTGCTGAGGATATGTCGGGGTCGAATGCTGAGTCGACGTAACGGAAGCTGTCCGCCTCGAAGCTCCAATGGTCAAGGCCCTAGCTGTCGGGACTGGTGCTGAAGACTGGTTCATCTGGCCTTGAGATCGCTTTCGTCCCCTAGTTCTGTCCATAATTCTCTGGAAGGTATACTCATGCCTCTTCGCTGCTCTCAATACTGCATCAAAAGTCTAGTGCTCAAAGTGCTCCACTGCCAGTAAAATCTCCAGTGGAGTCCCTGTTGGAACCGCTGAGCTCTGTCAAACTCGGTCGCCACTAAGGTGGGAGCAAACCGACTAAGCCTGGAAAACTCGGTCGCATATCCATCGACTGTCCTGTCCATCTGCTTCAAATTAGTAAATCTCGTCTGTAGATCATACCGAGCTACAGCGTCAAAGTACTTGGTCTAGAATCTCTCACGGAATACTATCCAAGCAATAGGTACCATTAATCCAACAGCCTGTACCGCCCACCAGCTGCGGGCTAGATCCAATAACTGCAGGCGCACCACGGCCACCTTCTCGTTTTCTGGGGTCCTGGCTGCTTCTAGAATAACCACAGTATCATGCAGCCAAGCATCTGCGGCAATAGCATCTTCGCTGCCATCGAAAAAGGAAGGATTCAAGCGCTTGAAGCTGTTGGCCGCAATGTTACCTTGATGACCACCTCTGTTCAGAGCATCTTGTACTGTCTGGTGTAATGCATCACCCCGACGATCCTGTAATGCAAGCAACTCCCAGATGAGTCCAACCAAGACTTCATCATCCTGTCTTGCAGGCTGGGCTGGCTGTACTGGGGGTTCTGGACCTCCAGGAAGCATGACTCGGGAAGCTACTCCTGAGTGTTGAGCTTGATCTTCTTGTTGTGGGGGTACTCGTTGAGCTCCTTCCAGCTGATTGGCAGGACCAGGAACAATATCGCTGAAGAAGACGACACAGGAAATAATAAGGAAGGACTAGGACAGATCAAAGATACAAGCACGTGATCAGGTCAATATTTCATGAATTTAGAGTATACGAGCAGGAATCAAGGGCGAGTGCTGATTGAGACATCTATTCGGTAAACCCTCACATATCTTGATTCATAAGACCTGCATGGGCCACCACTTAAACCGTGTCATGCCCCAGAACCAAAATACTGGAGAGCGGAGGCGGACACAGCCAGCTACGTATATTGAAGTGCAACCCACCTTGTTATACGGTCACGACTGTCTAGATACATGAGGGTTTAACTACAAGCCATCAGTCTTTTATGGTCATGAACAAGCCTATTGTCTCAATCTCAAATAAGTAATAGCAGTTTACAAGATATCAGAGCACCAAATATACAATAGTAAGGCGTCCCATACATTACATATTTGGATGATCATGAAGCTAGTCATACAAAATGTGAAGACTAGCAACAGTTTCAGTCGTACATGATCAACCCTAGGATTTGTTAATCATGCTACAGCCCGTAGGCAGACAGTAAGTAAAGTGCAATCGAGATAACATGTGCTCGTCGGCTAAACGCCTCAAAATAATATTTTTACAATAGAGTGGGAGAGCAAAATAAAACCCACTCGTTGCCAGGGTTACACCTGGTGGTCACCATCTGGCTGAAAGGTAGGAAGATCCTCTGGAGCTGTTTCGGTATCTGGCCATACAAAACCAGCTGGGTCAGATCCCAGAAAGAGCAAGTACCACAAAGGAGGCTTCACTTAAGAACTAAAACCAGCATGTCAGAACATAAAATAAGAAAGATAATAATAAGACATAAAATCTAAATAGAGCAATAAATGTCATGTGGATGAGAAATCGTTCTGATTAGTTATTATAAGGTAAGCATAAGCAATCATGTTTCGAAGTAGCCAGGTACTGGAACAAGACAAGGCTTGGACTGGTTAGACTCTATCTAACATTCACGGCCAAGCAATAAGTACGGATTGATACTTTAACTAACTAGGGTTATCACAGGCCTAGTTACTAACAAGATGCAATGAGATTGATCTAACAGCCACAAGCCCTGTAGACCATCCAGGTTATCCGGACGACATTAGGGGTTGAGTTCATATGGGTACATCGTCCAAGAAACGCATGTACCTTTAAGTAGCTTGGAGGGTACAACACATGACAGTGTGCCGAAAATGTGTCATACTCGACGACAGGCTATAAATCCCATGATGGAACGCCCAGATAATGAGATTTCCTGTAGCTGGGAAATCTTTTCATGACAACTGGATTATTCTATTTATTAACCTTAGTCAGTTTCAGTAGGTACCCCTGACCGTGGTACTCAGGGGTCCATGCCCTAGACATGATGCAAGACGATACTGGTTCATTTGTACAAACATAATCGTCCACGGTGTCCAGGCCATTCATTCTTGTCAAGTCATGCTAGCCGTCGCAACAGCATTCAATAGTTCCCATCATGCTTACTTGTCATATCATGCCATGTCATGTCATACCAAATTACTTGTTAGACCATGTCGTGTACAACCATCATTCCAATTGTACCATCCAACCGTGATTATCAAGTTTATGACAAAGTGCAAGAACATAGAAAGGCGATCGGGGTATGCCAAAGGGCTCAAGACTCTACGCTAGTGAAACTATGCTAGGCCAAGGGGCCCCGAGCGTAAAATAGCTTTACGCGGGTGTAGAAGCATGAAAAAGAAGGAATCTCTTTTAATCCCACATCGGAAAGGAGAAAAAGGGAGGTCTCATTCCACTCTATATATAGAGACCTCTTGCCTCCTTTGAAAAGGGTACCAAATTAAATAAAGAAAAGGGAGCCCATTATCCATGAAGCCCGTTCGAGCCACAAACGTTGCAGTATTCTTCTGGGTTGGCTGCAAGTTCTTCACTCGCTGTTATGGCGAGGATAATTTGGACTTGAGTACTATATATCCTACGGGCTGGTACGAAGAAGTCCAAGGCAGCACGGGCCATGCGCCTCAGATGTGCTATGCCAGCAGTAAACCAGAAGCATGTGCTCACAATCATACGCGCTGCTGATGGTAAGCTGTATAAGGTCGATTCAGGTACTTCTGTGCCAGAAACGAGCCGACCTTCATAATCCTTGTCTCACTTGGGCGCATCTATTGCGTTCACAACCAAGTCGAGCAAGGCAAACCCAGTGGTCTTGAACTCCCGTGCCTCCTCTGGTTGTGCGTTTGAGGTCCGTTCAAGTCACTTCAAATGCTATGGTTCCCCCACTACTGATCGGGATGCCTATTTGGTATTAGATCAGGGGGCACAGCACTCACTTGACCACCCCGGCGCATGGCCTTGCCATGCGCCTGAAGGGGGTGCGAAGGTGGCACTCTCCTCCAGCGATCTACGTAACATGATCACTCACAAGCGCCGATCAGGAGAGCCGACCAACAAGCATAATGTGCCCCTCACAGGGCACACTTGTGCTACGGTCGTCATCAACTGCTGCTACCGCAAGACAGTGACTCCACCACCAAGGCAGTCTGTGTTCCAACAGTTGCAACCTGTTGTACCTGTCTCCCAGCGTCACTCCGTCCCGTCAGAGTGAATTACTTCCTCGTCAACACACAGGCGCATCTACCAGCCTGGGGCTCTTATCTTTTGAAGGAGTTAAACCGTCAAAGCTTATTCGAACAAGGAAAACCATCATCCACAGTACAACGTCTTGCCAAGGAGGAGGATCAGTCGAATCCATCTTCGTCAAGAAGTCAAGGAAGAGACAACAAAACTCTCTCAAACTGTTGCTATTCATAGTCCAGGGCAAATCAAACCCATGCGCCAAGTGGCAACCTTTCCGAAGTTAGTGCAATGAACTTGTATTCATGATGATAAATTCTTTCCTTCAAATTCAGCTAAGTCAGAGAGTCATTAATGACTCAAAGAACTCAATAGATGGACCATTAAAGATGTGTCACGAAGCGGATGTGCCGGCCAGACTGCGCATCACATAGACGCGCCCTTCAACATCAAGCGCATCACACAGACGCGCCTTTCAGCATCAAGAGCATCACAGGAGATGCGCCCTCATCTGCCCCCATACGCCTAGTGGAACGCCAATCGACGCACCCACTCGGCTGTCCATCGAATGTCACAAATATTAAATGTTGAACTGACAGAGTTGGCAGCACGCCTTCCGAAGTCTGAACAGTTGGCAGCTTTTTCAGAAGACGAAGCATCGCCAACGTCAGCATCATCATTACTTCCCTCCGACGGCTACTGTCACGTGGCCACCCAACCATCTCGCATGCGCCTCCGTAGCCATGTGCCCAAATCCGCATGCGCCTCAAAAGCCGTACGCCTCAGACTTTTTACTGATCACTAAAGACAGAAGGAAAGTCACTATTAGAGCTCCGTATGCGCCTCAAAAGCCATACACCCCAGATTTCTCCCTGATCCCAAAAGATAGGAGTAAAGTCACTACTGAAGCCCTGCATGCGCCTCGAAAGCCAGGCGCCCAGAATGGTTCGTGACTCCTAAAGGTTACGAGCCAAAGTCTCCTCATGCGCCAAATCCTAGGCGCATCCTACCAGATCATTCCTCCATCAAATCCGAGATCTCCGAGCCATGAGTTGACGACACGTGTCCTTTGACTCGACTCATCCAAGATCTCAGCAACAGAAAGAGCTTCTTTTCTGCTACGTGCCGTCTCACAACAGCAATATGAAGAATCCAACCCCTCGATCAGGGTGCATCATCCATGCGCCTCCATCAGCAATCAACACGTGGCGTCCCTGCGTACAGGCGCATCCTACATGTGCGTATGAGCAGTCAGTCTGCAAAGCTATAAATAGAGGGATCATTTTCTTCTTCCACACACACACCAACCTACAGAACGAACACAGAGACTTCGCACCACCAGAGGGGCAGATACAGACACTCAACGTCTTCCTCCTCTCAGCAAGCTCCAGCACCCAGAGCAATCCAGACCTTCAGAGAACCGATAACCGTCGTCAGATCGTCAACGGAGTCAACGCATTACCACTCACTCCATCGGTACAAGGGACCCAGATAAACAAAAGTGTACTCCTAGGACTACATCTAAGTCCTATATTGTAATACTGTTCTGTTTGTATTGAAATTTGTAATCAAAGAATTTTAATGGCAAACAAGCTGGCGACTCTGCTGGGGACCTCTTTCTCCTCCACCGAGAAAGCTATGTCATAATCCGACGACGTAAAGGTGGGATCCTCCCACAAGACGCTGGTCGTACGTCTCAATCAACAGGCGTATGAGGAGTTCATATCTGAAGGCAGTACGAGTCCTTCGAAGCGGCTGCCGAAGCCGAAAAAGATCCGCCGAGTATGGATGCGCAAGGTCGACGCCTCGGGCACCACCACCGAAGGGGATGCGCCAATCCAGCCTTCCCTTCCTGCTGACGTCCTCAGCAACCAAGATGCGCCCGCTGGTGAAGCGTATCTCTCGGGAAAATGTGCGGCCAAATATTCTCCAGCCATCTCCCTCTCAGGCGAGGAAGATGCGTCGACGGAGCAAGGGCGCAGCCAATGCCCCGCGCATCACCTCTAATGCGCCACAGAAGATCTCTGTCTTCGATAGACTCACTCGCTGCAAAGGGGAGGAGAATTTGGATTCTGAGTACTATGCGCCCCAGCGGTCTGGTACGAAGAAATCCAAGGCAGCACGGGCCATGCGCCCCAAACGTGCTATGCCAGCAGCAAGCCAGAAGCATGCGCTCACAATCATGCGCGCTGCTGATGGTAAGCTGTACAAGGTCGACACGAGTACTGCGGCACCAGGATTGAGCCGACCTTCAAAGTCCTTGTCTCACTTGGGCGCACCTGTTACGTGTACAACCAAGTCGAGTAAGGTAAATCCAGTAGTCTTGAACTCCTGCGCCTCCTCTGTTTGTGCGTTTGAGGTTCGTTCAAGTCACTTCAAATTATGTGGTTCTCCCACTACTGATCGGGATGCCTGTTTGGTATTAGATCAGGGGGCGCAGCACTCACTTGACCACCCCGGTGCTTGGCCTTGCCATGCGCCTGAAGGGGGTATGAAGGTGGCACTCTCCTCCAACGATTTGCGTAACGTGATCACTCACAAGCGTCGATCAGGAGAGTTGACTGACAAGCACGATGCGCCTCTCATGGGGCATACTTGTGCTGTGGTCACCATCAACTGCTGTTGCAAAGCGGAAGTCCCACCAAGGCAGTCGGTGTTCCAGCGGCTGCAATCATCGACACCCCTCCGACGTCGCCTCGGAAAGAAGGTGTCAACAGAAGAAGAACCAATGGTTGCTTCATGCAACGTGATCTCCAACTCCTCGTCAGTCCGAAAGACGACTGGCAGTTCCTCTTCCTTGTCTAAAAGCCAGCCGAGGAAAACCAAGACAGTTGTCTCATCCTCCGGAGTGTTCGAAGGCACTCGAGGGAGGAAGAAGATCTTGGAGGAAGCTGGGGGTAGTCAGACCCTTGTCGAGCCTCCTTCCGAAGACGAGTGTGTCCAAAGCACACATGGTATAAATATATTATATAATATAAAATATATAAAATAAATGAAAACAAAGTAGTGTAGATCCTCGAAGCGAAGTCAGCCTTCCAGAAGCCCCTGAAGACGAGGATATCCTCCAGAACATAGCTGGGGGTAGTCTAGCATCTGCGGACCCGAGTTTCGGAGACGAAAAGGCCATTCAAGACGGAGCTGAGGGTAATCAGGCCCTTACAGATGCGCCCGTGGTGAATGTTCTCCCGAACATATCCGGGGGTAGCCAAGACGAAGCTCCAGGAGAGACAACTCCCCTACAAGAGAGTGAGGACGAGAGTGAAGCCTCGACCCATCCATCCACTCCCGACCGCGTCATGACAGTAAATGTGACTGGGGCTGATGTCGAGTCTGATGCACCGCCAACAGACCTCGTCCAGCGCATAGATATCCTGGAGGGAGGACTCAAAACCCACTCTACCTCCATGCAAATACTGACTCAAGCAGTGTTTGAGATACGGTCAGCTTTGACCAGGACACTTTCTACCGGTCCCGATCCAGGGGCCAATGGAGAGTCGAGTGTACCCCTTCAACGGGTATCCTCGGACGCAGATCGCCGAGAAGCACCTCGGACGTCGGAGCCCTCAAATGCTCAACATCAGGTGGTACCACCTTCCCCGACTCCCAGCTCCATGGAAGACGTGGTCAAGATGATCAGGGACCTGCGCGAGCGCTTTGAGTCCAAGACGAGACAAGAGGAGCGCCAGAAAATGGGCATCCCCCAGCCTTATCCCCTCGAGTGGAACAAGGTGGTTTATCTTCCAAAGTATAAACCACAAACACTGACGCCGTACGACGGGAAGGACTCTCCACATCGCTATCTGACGTACTTTCAGTCTCAGACGGGACATCTTCCGAAGGAGGACGCGCTACTCACCAGCATATTTGTTGGGGCACTGAAAGGAGTGGCGTACGACTGGTACTGCAGCCTTTCCGACAATTCAATATCTTCCTTCGACGACCTGACGTACCTCTTTCTCGACCGTTTCTACGACGGCAGGAAGAACATGACAATGGCGTCCCTTTTAGAGATACGCCAGAAGGAGAAAGAAACAGTTCGAGTGTTCATCGAACGCTTCCGACAGGCCTGCTTCAGACTGCCCTCGGGCATGCCAGAACATGCACTCCTCTCCTCATGCAGCATGAACATGCTGCCTGCAGTCAAGCTCTGGCTCAACTCTACTCCTCCTCCCGACTGGAGCTCCTTGATCATTGAAGCAGAAGCTGCGGAGAAGAAGGCAGCCAATGCTCGTCTTTTGGGAGTCAGTTTCCCTGCCTTCGAGGACAAGGGGAAACGGCCCGCGGACAACAACCCCGGACGAAAGACAAAGGGAAAACAGGCATTGACTGTCAATGCCTCAAAAGGTGCGTCAGCACCTGCTCAGAAACCTTCACTTGTACCAAGGCCGAAGGAGGTTTATTCGTTCAACGACGAAAACAACCTGCGCTCACAAGTAGCCCACGCCATGTCAACGGGTGCCGGTGTTAACGTCCGAGATTGGAGATTCCCGTTCATCGACTTTGCTGTCTACGAAATTCTTCCAGAGGACCCGAAAGAAGCCGTCTCAGTCAGGAGACGCTCTCTTCGATTCTACTACGATACAACCACAAAAATGCTGTACCGACGCTCCTACGATGGACTTCTCCTTCGATGTTTGTCTACCGAAGAAGCAGCCGAAGCCCTTCGAGAAGCTCATGATGGAACCTGCGGGCCCCATCAACCTGGCCCTAAGTTGCAGGACCGACTGTGACGTATGGGCTACTACTGGCCAACCATGGCCGCTGACGCTGTCGAATATGCTAAGAAGTGCCATGCGTGCTAGCTTCACGCAGACTTCATCCATACACCGTCAGAACCACTACATCCTACAGTCGCCTCCTGGTCCTTCGAAGCTTGGGGCATGGACATTGTGGGACTGATCACCCCTCCTTCATCGAGAGGACATCGCTTCATCCTAGCAATCACCAACTACTTCTCCAAATGGACAAAGGCAGTTCCACTGGCAGAAGTGAAAAGCTCCAGGGTGATTAGCTTCATCAAGCACCACGTCATCTACCGTTTTGGGGTACCCCGAAGGATCATCCACGATAATGGTCCTCAGTTCATCAGCCATGTTTTCAGCCGATTCTGTGACAAGAATCACATTCAAAACATGGCATCAACCGCCTACAATTCGGCAGTAAACGGATTAGAAGAGGCATTTAACAAGACTCGTCAGGCTACTAAAAAAGGACGTGTCATCCAACAAACGCGACTGGGACGAAAAGCTCGGCGAATGCCTTTGGGCCTACCGCACAATGGTACGAACCCCGACAGGCAACACACCATTCTCCTTGGTCTACGGGATCGAAACGGTACTGCCTCTCGAGATTCAGATACCCTCACTCCGCGTAGCAATCACAAACCAACTCACAGAAGAAGACAATCAACGTCGTCGTCTGCGGGAACTGGAGGCACTTGACGAAAAGCGTCTCCTAGCTCAACAGCGCATCGAACTCTACCAAGCCCGTATATCACAGGCTTTCAACAAGAAGGTCAAGCAGAGGACTTTCCAAGTTAGTGGCCTGGTTCTGGCAGTCAGGAGGCCGATGGTGTTGACTCATAAGACACCAGGAAAATTCGAGCCCAAGTGGGAAGGACCTTTTATCATAGAGACGGTATACTCAAACGGTGCTTACCGCCTCGCCAAACCCAATGGAGACTTGTTCATGATGTCCATCAACGGCAAGTTCCTAAAGAAGTACTACTCTTGGCAACTTTTCAGACATGTACTTCCATTCCACAAAATCATACGCTTCCGGAACCCAGCTGTTCCGTGGCATCCTCCAGTAGAAGAACAACCACGTCCACATCACCTCTGAGTTGTTTCCCTACGCCCTACAAGGCGAAATCTTACACCCCGTAAGACTACGCTATCCTTCATGTTTGCCACGTCCATATTACCTTTGAGTAAACATCCCATACAGACAACCCCAGCGTTGCTGTACATTGATCGCAGAACTTCCACGTCCACATTACCTCTGAGTAGTTTCGTGTATCCCCCAGAGTCATTCCTACCACGTCCATAACACCTCTGAGTAGGAAGATTCTATCATTTGAACCCCATATTTGCCATATCCACATCACCTCTGAGAAAACATGAGGGTTCTCTCAAACTTATTATCTGTACCTAAAACTAAGGTACACAAAAGATAATAGGTCCACACAAATCATCAAAGTTCATGACAAGCAAAAATGAACACATCACAGAAAATGATGTACTTCTTTATTTCTAGAAAAGGAGAGTAAAGGATTATACTATCCCCAGCAAGAGTTGCAAAATACTCAAAAAAGAAGAGACTATAATCCCTAAACATCCCCAGCGGAACTTCCATGTCCATATTACCTCTGAGTAGTTCCGCGTATCTCCCTCCAGAGTCATTCCTACCACGTTTATATCACCTCTGAGTAGGAAAGCACTACCATCAATCCCATATTTACCATGTCCATATTACCTCTGAGTAAATATGTTGGTTCTCTCTCTCTCTCTCAACTTATTATCTGTACCTAAAACTAAGGTGCGCCATGGATGATAAGTCCACATAAATTCCCCAGTAGAAGTACCCAAATCTATCACGTCTATACTACCTCTGATAGGATTGTCACACCTAAACGGCTCTACCATTCATGCTTCTTGTTCAAAGTATTTCAAAACTTGTCCAAAAGTTTTAAAAACTTTGAAGGGGGTCTTGTAGAAGCATAAAAAAGAAGGGATCTCTTTTAATCCTACATCGGAAAGGAGAAGAAGGGAGGTCTCATTCCACTCTATATATAGAGACCTCTTGCCTCCTTTGAAAAGGGTACCAAATTAAATAAAGAAAAGGGAGCCCATTATCCAGGGAGCCCGTTCGAGCCACAATAGTTGCAGTATTCTTCTAGGTTGGCTGCAAGTTCTTCACTCGCTGTTATGGCAAGGATAATTTGGACTCTGAGTACTATGCGCCCTACGGGCTGGTACGAAGAAGTCCAAGGCGGCACGGGCCATGCGCCTCAGACGTGCTATGCCAGCAGTAAACCAGAAGCATGCGCTCACAATCATGCGCGCTGCTGATGGTAAGCTGTATAAGGTCGACTTATATACTTCTGTGCCAGAAATGAGCCGACCTTCAAAATCCTTGTCTCACTTGGGCGCATCTATTGCGTTCACAACCAAGTCGAGCAAGACAAATCCAATGGTCTTGAACTCCCGTGCCTCCTCTGGTTGTGCGTTTGAGGTCCGTTCAAGTCACTTCAAATGTTGTGGTTCCTCCACTACTGATCGGGATGCCTGTTTGGTATTAGATCAGGGGACGCAGCACTCACTTGACCACCCCGGCGCTTGGCCTTGCCATGCGCCTGAAGGGGGTGCGAAGGTGGCACTCTTCTCCAGCGATCTGTGCAACATGATCACTCACAAGCGCCGATCAGGAGAGCCGACCAACAAGCATAATGTGCCCCTCACAGGGCACACTTGTGCTACGGTCGCCATCAACTGCTGCTACCACAAGACAGTGGCTCCACCACCAAGGCAGTCTGTGTTCCAACAGTTGCAACCTGCTGTACCTGTCTTCCAGCGCATCACTCCGCCCCGTCAGAGTGAATCACTTCCTCGTCAACACACAGGCGCATCTACCAGCCTGGGGCTCTTATCTTTTGAAGGAGTTAAACTGTCAAAGCTTATTCGAACAAGGAGAACCATCATCTACAGTACAACATCTTGCCAAGGAGGAGGATCAGTCGAATCCATCTTCGTCAAGAATTCAAGAGAGAGACAACAAAACTCTCTCAAACTGTTGCTATTCATAGGCCAGGGCAAATCAAACCCATGCGCCAAGTGGCAACCTTCCCGAAGTTAGTACAACAAACTTGTATTCATGATGATGAATTCTTTCCTTCAAATTCAGCTAAGTCAGAGAGTCATTAATGAATCGAAGAACTCAACAGACGGACCATTAAAGACGTGTCACGAAGCGGATGCGCCGGCCAGACCGTGCATCACATAGACGCGCCCTTCAACATCAAGCGCATCACACAGACGCGCCTTTCAGCATCAAGAGCATCACAGGGGATGCGCCCTCATTTGCCCCCATACGCCTAGTGGAATGCCAATCGACGCACCCACTCGGCTGTCCATCGAATGTCACAAACATTAAATGCTGAACTGACAGAGTTGGCAGCACGCCTCCCGAAGTCTGAATAGTCGGTAGCTTTTTCAGAAGACGAAGCATCGCCAACGTCAGCATCATCATTACTTCCCTCCGACGGCTACTGCCACGTGGCCACCCAACCATCTCGTATACGTCTCCGCAGCCATGCGCCCAAATTTGCATGCGCCTCAAAAGCCGTGTGCCTCAGACTTTTCACTGATCCCTAAAGACAGAAGGAAAGTCACTATTAAAGCTCCGCATGCGCCTCAAAAGCCATGCACCCCAGACTTCTCCCTAATCCCAAAAGACAGGAGTAAAGTCACTACTGAAGCCCTGCATGCGCCTCGAAAGCCATGTGCCCAGAATGGTTTGTGACTCCTAAAGGTTATGAGCCAAAGTCTTCTCATGTGCCAAATCCTAGGCGCATCCTACCAGATCTTTCCCCCATCAAATCCGAGATCTCCGAGCCATGAGTTAATGACACGTGTCCTTTGATTCGACTCATCCAAGATCTCAGCAATAGAAAGATCTTCTTCTCTGCTACGTGCCGGCTCACAACAGCAACGTGAAGAAGTCAACCCCTCGATCAGGGCGCATCGTCCATGCGCCTCCATCAGCAATCAACATGTGACATCCCCGTGTACAGGCGCATCCTACATGCGCGCATGAGCAGTCAGCCTGTAAAGCTATAAATAGAGGGATTATTTCCTTCTTCCACACACACACTTACCTACAGAACGAACACACAGAGACTTCGTACCACCAGAGGGGCAGATACAGACACTCAACGTCTTCCTCCTCTCAGCAAGCTCCAGCATCCAGAGCAATCCAGACCTTCAGAGAACCGACAACCGTCGTCAGATCGTCAACGGAGTCAACGCATTACCACTCACTCCATCGGCACAAGGGACCCAGATAAACAAAAGTGTACTCCTAGGACTACATCTAAGTCCTATATTGTAACACTGTTCTATTTGTATTAAAATTTGCAATCAAAGAATTTTAATGGCAAACAGCGGGCAAGACTGAGGAAGATAGCTCTACACGAGCAAGCACTCTACGCGAGCGAGCACTCGAGCGAGGCTCTACGCGAGCGAGCACTCGAGTGAGGCTCTACGCAAATGAGCACTCGAGCGAGGCTCTAAGCGAGCGAGCACTCGAACGAGGCTCTACGCGAGCGAGCACTCGAGCGAGGCTCTATGCGAGCAAGAACTTTATGCGAGAAAGCACTCTACGCGAGCGAGCACTCAACGAGCGGGGGTAGCCCCTGCGTAGAGCTCGAATGAACTCGGCGTAGAACGGATTATGCTGGCACGCAAATGCGTGTGCATAAAAGAGAAAAATACTACGCTGGTATATAAAACGTGAGCGTAAATGGAGAACACTACGCTGGCACATAAATCATGGGCGTAAAGGGCTCGTCTTCTCTCCAAGGCCGAGACAAGCAGCCCTGGGACTCAAGAACTCCAAAAATCCCATCTCGATCAAGACTTGATGAAATTCAACCACTCAAAAGCCAAACTTGCATAAAATCGAGGTTTCTACTACATGGAACTCTCAATCTCTGGAAACAACCAAGTCTAGTAGATCAAAACCCAAGAATTCTGAAAATGCAACAAACTTAGATCTACAAGAAATAAATCATGGAAATTAAAAATATTAAGTACTAAAGTGTCTTAGAATCTCGTAAGGAAGACAATAGAACAACAAAAATAGAGTTCCTCCATGAAGCAAGTTGCACTTGCCTAAGCCTCTCTCTTGGTAGGTGGAGAGAGTTATCAAGAAGAAGAAGGAGTTAATAAAAAAATAATGAGGAAAGAGAAGGGTTGTTGGGTTAATAAATGATAGATGGTGGTAGGTAGGGGTTTGCATACTAACCCAAACCAAACCAAATCAAACCAAACCAAACCAAGCCGAACCCAACCGAACCCGATACATGCCAATGCCAAAATAAACCACGTGAACCATAAAATGCTAATTAACCCATGCTAATACAGAAACCCAAGACTAGCCAGCCAGGACAAGTCGAAATACGGGTCCGAGATACGTACACGTATACCAAAATATGTATAACAAAATTCGAGGGTGATACGACCTCTCTTCGTATTCAGTTCCAAGTCATCTACCGCTGTCATAGCTCCCATTAAAATCTCCTCGAATGTAGCATTCTTGTTGCTCTTGGTCAAGGACTTGACTTCCTTAACCAAGCCCTTCCTGAACCTCCTAGCCTTTGCTGTCTCGCTAAGGCCCTCCACAAATCTGCCCAGGCGGCAGAAATCTCCGACATACTCCTCTACTGTCTGGTTCCCCTGAACCAGGTTCTCGAACTGCATCTCCAAAGCGCCAAGTGCTGTGTCGGGGAAGAACTTCTCCTTGAAAAGCTTCTTGAAAGCCTCCTAAGTTTGCCCCGTTGTACCAACCTTGGGGTCGGTCTGGTACAAAGTGCGGGCAAGGTCCTGCATCTGACTGTCCGCGGCTTCCACCTAGAGCCTAGTCGGTATCTCTGCGAGACGGAAGATCTCCTCTATATGCTCGATCTAGTCGTCAGCATATAGGATACCCTCGGTACCCTTGAAGTCTCACGGCTGCATCTTCTGGAAGTCCTGAATGCATGGAGTCCTCGGTTGGTACGGCTGGATCTGCCCTTCTTGTGGTTGGGTAGCCACCTTCTTTACTGCCACCATTGCTAACTGATGGGCATTGTCAATGCCCTGCCACATATCCTCCGCCTGGCGTCGCTGAGTCTCCATCATCTGCTGCATGAAGGCAAAGAACTATGCTATATCAACTGTCCCTTGGGGCGGTGGTGGTAGCATCCCCTGAACTCCTGGGGCATCCCTCGAAACCGGTGGAGGAGTCCCCCAAAAAGTTACAGACGGGCCCACCTAAGCTAAAATAAGAGGTACTGTGGTCCCTGGGTCCTGCTGAGTCGGGCGAAAAGTGGCAGACCTCTCAGCGGTATCCCTAAGGCCAGAGCATTGTGATCGTGTCTCCACCATCCTGAAGACAGATCAAACAAATAATTAATTATTGAGAAAGAAGCGAAATAACCAAAGGAGGACAGTTTGTTTTCCAAAGAAGACAATTAACAGTAAGAATTAGATAAGAGTTTTCCTAATATGATTGAGTACCTTAACTTATATCCTATATCCTACTGCAGGCTATAATGATACTCTAGTTCGAGTACCACTACGAAATCGTACTAGTTGCGACTGAGAGGACCTGCATGGGCTACCACTAAAAATATGTCACGACCCGCACCCGGTGTAAGGGCACGAGACGTGGGTACGTCCAGCCTACGCTGCAGTGTCGGTGGTAGAACATTGTCCTAGGTCCAACATCTATCACAATCTAGAATATGCTCCAATTGGAGAATGATATACATATGGTACAACTCAATCACAATAACTAAGATGGAATAGAAGAAAGATAATCTCAACAGAGAGTCACAATATAAACATAAATCCCAGTGTAAAAACCACACCATAATAAATCTTAATACAATCATAAAGTCTCATAACTAGATAATAATATCAGTCTAATCTAACTCATGGCAAGTCCTCAGCGACTATTGGATCCTTCTGGGGGTCCAAGTCACCTGTGTCAACTAGGCCTGCTCCATAGTAGGTGTCGTAGCAATCCTCATTATCTGTAATATTTCAACAGGTCCAGTCAGGACAGGAACGAATACATATCTCTCACACAGTTCATAACATAAAAGGAAATATGAAACAAGCTATAGAATAATATACATGAACTGCTGATAAAAAAATAAGACTGTAAAAGAGAGCATGATATATGGAAATAGATATACATGATATAATAAAAGAACTGAACTAACTACGTGGTGTAGAACACAATCTGGTTATGTAAACTGGCTTAGGTTATATATGACTTAAATCTAGTTTGGAGTTGCACATGAAAAGGGTGTAGATCACATAACCAAATAAATATTCCCCCTGCCCCAATTAGTACACAAGGATCTGTCCAGGTTATGTTATTGCACATGAAAGTAGTGTGTCACATGGATAGCTAGTCCACATATACACTGGATTATACATGAAGGCTCACATGATCATGAGTGTACATGAATGTCACATGAGTATACATGAATAAGTCCGAATACAATGAGTAGACGATGTACATGATAAAGTACATGAGCACAATATACCCGATGTATCCGAGGGGATAACATCGCATAAAGAGATCCATATAGTACTAATCCGTGATAATATCTTGACAGCAACAAGTAAACTAGTCTATAACAAGTAAATATGTCCAAGCAAGAATAAAACGGTCAGAGAATGTACTCGTCTGACAATCTGAGCTGCTGATGAGGATGTGTAACTGAACTTGAGTGATGTAAACCTATTTAAAGTAACCACAAGTCACAACATGGTCTAACATTATAAGAAATGGCTACAATGCAATTCTACATGCTTCTAAGTCCTTTTAGGTCAAAGTCAACCTTCGTCAACTCTGGTCAAACCTGGTCAACTCTGGTCAAACCTGGTCAACTATAAGTCAAATAGTCCGTTTGCTAATTTTTAGGTCGTACTCAAGTTTTTAAGTCATTCGGAGTTCGTTTGAGTCGATTTGGATCAAGTTTGACCCAAAGTTGACTTTTGTCAACTTGATCAACTTGTCGGCCAACTCGACCAAACTAGGCTCCTTATGATGATCCTAATCTGTCCCAACGCTCCCTATAGTCATATCACAAGCAAACAGTACATTACCTATATATAAACTTAATTCACAAAGGCTATATGTACACACACACACACACACACACACACACACACACACACACACACACACACACATATATATATATATATATATATATATATATATTTTATATATATATATATATATATATATATATATATATATATATATATATATATATATATACACACACATATATATAACAATTAGATATGAAAAATGGTTGTGTGAGGGTATATATATATATATATATATATATATATATATATATATATATATATATATATATATATATATATACACACACATATATATAACAATTAGATATGAAAAATGGTTGTGTAAGGGTGTGTGTGTGAATGAAGGCTGTTGGTTAAGCACAAAATCTAAGAATAAAGTGATAAGGATGCATCTACAAGAGTATACTATATATACACATACCTATATGTCAAAGAAAACTATATATAAATATATATACATATAGGCTATAAATAGATATATGCATATACACATATATATATGAGAAAGAGAGTCGATCTCGAACGTGGAATTGGGTTCCAGATCTGGAATTAAAGTTTTGACAACAAAATCAACATATATATACATATAGTTATATAACAGAACTTATATATATATATATATATATATATATATATATATATATATATATATATATATATATATATATATATATATATATTAACATACAAGGAAATACCATATATGCATATAATTTGCTAAAAAATAGAAATTAATACCAACAATCAAATCCTACAAACTCAGAATGTCATCTATGAATCATAAACTCAGAAATTATCAGATTAAATCCCAGAAATCAAAATACTATAAAACTATTCAATTTTATATTGAAAGAAAAATCCAATTTTCAAAAATTGACCCAAAACACAAAATACTCCAAATTAACTCACGAAACTTGGCAAATACGTTGGTCTTGACACGTGGGCCCGTGGTCAAAACCGTGTCCGTATCGTGTCCAGTGAATGAGTATCGAAAACCCCGATACGCGCGTGAACCGAATCAACGCGAACTCGATTTCTCGCTCGTTTCCGATACGATTCGCGTGAAACTTCGTGTACACCTGGGCGTACACATCCCCGACCTACTGGCCGAGTTAGCGTGCAGCCACGTGTCGTGTCTGACACGTACGCGGGACATATCCGCGTGCGGGTATGCGTACGTGCACAGTCTCGTGTGTCCCACCTTGTGTCTCGTATTCATGTCCTAGGCTAGGGTAGGTATAGGGCTACACGTTAGACACCCTGAATCGTGTCCACATGTCGTGTCGTGTCCACATAAACACCGTGTCAGCGGCGGCTGACCGCGTGCGCGCGTGTGGACCGATCAGTGCGATCGCGATTTCTTCCTCGTTTCTCGACGAAACTCCACAAAATTTTGGGAGCATGTTCTCAGACACGGCTCCCACCTACACATCAAATTTCACGCAACCATGTGGCCTGTGCATCGAGAAATCAACCCCGAGCAGCAGGGCACGTGCGCGACGTAGCGTACAGCATGTTCGTGTCCTGTTTGGACACGGACACGAGTCCGATTCGTATCAAAACTCATGGAGTCATGATCCTCATGTATAGGGCTACCAGATTATATAAAAAGATTCAGCAAAAATTAAGATTAAATCCATTGTGACATTTTATCGAACACCTACATAAAAAAACCGACACGTGTCCGATACGGACACCAATCGAATACAAAACTGGACGAAAACGAACCTACAGGTCAAGGGTACCTAGATGCACACTACCATGGAGAAAAATCAAGAAAAATAATGCTAGAACAGAATTTACCTATTGAGAGTCAGAATCTCAATGTAAAAGACTCCTCGAGCGCTCCAACGATCGAGTACCTCCAATCAAATGCCTCCATAACCGTGCTAGCAATGCTCCAGCAAGATCCTCTCCTTCCTACGAGCGCAACGGAATTCGTTCGGGGAGAAACGAACTCCGGATGAAAAAGTTGGGATTTTTTTAGAGTGGAGGCTAGGGTTTCTCTTGGAGGCTAAAGAATTGTACACAATGAAAGGGAGGGCTGCCTATGGCCAGCCAACTATAGGGGGTTATGGTTTGGTTAGCACATGGGCCTAGGCTCCCTAAGTTGCTAATAAAGCCCAAGTCAAAAGGCTTTAAAAAGGCTAATTAGAAAATGACTTAAAATTCATTTAAATCATTCTAAAAATAACTAATTAATTCTAAATTAAAATCTAAATGATGAAAATTAATTCTAATTATGGTATTAGGTTTCTAATCATGGTTGGCTAAGTTAAACCCATGAGACTACTCAAACATCAAACCAAACCACATATTATCACATGAATTCAATAAATTAATAAAATAATATAAAATTACAAAATGACCAAAATATTCTTAAAATGAAAAGTGAGTGTGACAGCACAAGTGTGTGTCATGTGAGAGTATTTTCCTAGAAGGAAAAAGGATTAATTCTAATAAATATGTAAGTGGATTTTTGTTGTGGGACTCGAACTCGGAAACGGACTCCAGGATGTCTGTTCATGCACGGGAGTGTTCGAGGGTAGGCGTGGACTGTCACACTTCTATGCTGATTGTGAGATGATCTAAAATATCAAACTCTATTTTTGAGTATTGGTATTTTAGTCCCACATCGGATAGGAGAAGAGGTAAAGTTTCACTCCACTCTATAAATAGAGCCCTTCGGTCTCCTTTGAAAGATGCACCAAGAAGAGAGTTAAGGGAGTCCGTAAAATCCAGGAAGCCCGTTCAAGTGTCAATTATTGACTTACGAGCATTCCAGAAGTTCTTTGTGAACTTGCTGGTTCATGGAAGCAGATCGTGTTGGGGCGAATCTTGCTTTGAGCAACGGTGATCTTAATCACCCAGCAAGAACCTTTCCTCTTCTTCTTTCTTCTTTCTTCTCATTTATCTGAGTTGTAACTCAGTTCTGTCCGTCAGCAACTGCGATTGTGAAGAAAAACATGAGATTTATTTTCTGAACTCAGTTCTTTTCGTCAGCAACTGCGATTGCGAGGAAGAACGTAAAATTTATTTTTTGATTATTGTTGCTTTTGTAATCAAATTTATATTATAGTGTTCCTCGTGGATCTCGAGAATAATTAGAAAGGAAACGTTTGTTTGAACCTCTTATCTCGACATCGAGTTTACCATTTTTGATCAAGCCCCGGGACTAACACACACTCTATCACATACACACAAGACACATATCAATATATATATACAAAAAACCCCAAATCAGTCCACATCCATAAATATAACAATATTTAATATTAAAAATTAGGCTTGTAGGCCATAATACATAGATTCGAACATTGGTATCCAAATGAGAACAAATCTAAACATCCTAACCATGGTTAGTATACTCTCTAACACATAAAAATCTGAAATTAGAAGACAAATAAGCCTATGGGGCAAAAACATAAACATATGGTGTGCCCCCTTTGGAATCTCTCCATGGGGGACACCAAACCTATCCCAAACTCCTAAAGATGACTCAAAAGAGCCTCTAAAACATTCCTAATGGTGGTTCATGCATGGGGGTGGTTCCTATGGGTTCAATACTAACAAATATGCAAGAAAAAGATGAAATAGAGAAGGTTTAGATAGAGAGATACCTATTGGGAGTTAATTTCCAATGAACAACCCAAAGGACACGAATCCGACACGGACACTTCTAGCAAATGGACACCCCTCCTTGCTCTTGGCTCCACAATCCTTACAGCTCCCTCTCCTTGCAAGAATGAAAGAATTTGGTGGAGGAAAGAGAATATTTGAGAGATGAATCAATAGGATTTGCTCTCAAGATTAGGAAGAACACTAAAATGGGAATGGAGGCTACTTTGCAAATAAAAAGGAGATGAAACCCTCTCTTGGCTGCCATAAGGGTTAGATTTCGGCCAATAGAAAATGTCTAATATGCCCCTAATAGGTCCCCTTTGGTTAATCTAACTCATACAAAGATTTGGGGTCAAAGGGTCAAGTTTTTAATCTTTAAATGACTAAACTTGTCAAGTGGGTTTAGTCTAAATGCACTAGCCTAATGAGATGAGTTTGTAGGCCATGTCTATCTAATCTTTGGGTCCCGACTAGAGTCTAAACTACCCGGACCACTAACACAAGTCAAAACTAGACGAAACTCCAACCCGACTAAACAAATCCCCAAAATACAATAATAATAAATATATATTTACAAAAATATAGGAATATAAAAATGATAAATTTATGCTCATTTTTTAAAACAGACCGTTATAGGACCGGCGAAGCGCCTCCACACTCAGCAGGGGCCGTTCCAGCAGCAGTATCAGCATCATCAGGCACCAGCACGTGCCCATCAGTAGCAGGGGCAGGGCCAAAGGCAGGCCATCTAGTGTACCTACTATGGGAGATCGAGGCACACTCGTGAGGTCTGCAGGAAGAGGTTGGGCACTTGCCTATGCTGTCGAGCATCCGACCATCAGCTGAGGGATTGCCCTGTTCGTACAGACCAAGGAGGTCAGGACAGAGTACCACCTGCGAGAGTTCAGACAGGGCCTGCAGTTCAGCAAAAGGGTTGTAACACCCAGTTTCTGGAATGAGGGTATTTTTGAAATTTTGTATTTATAATTATTATTATTGATATTTATTTCACATTATGATTTTTGGTGATTTTTAATCTTTTTTAAAAAAGTATTTAAAAGTTGTTTTAATCATGACTTGTGATTTGGTGTGCTACTAGTGAAACCCTAGTGACTGCATGACCTAGAGCCTAACCATGTCATTAGGATATTTAATTATCATTTTTAGCCTAGGGGTAATTTGGTCATTCTGGCTTATTTGAATTTTTAATTAATTTAATGAATTGGTGAATTCTAGTTTGACTTTGACTTGTTGAGACCTAGTGGACTATCCTAGAACCTAACCCTAGCTATGGTAACCCTAGTCTAACTTGAGTTAACCTATTTTAGCCATTAGAGAATGGTTTTAGAATAAGGGGATTTGGTTTAGTGAATTTAAGTCATGGCTTGTGGTTTCATGAAATGACTTATGGCTTAATGATTTGATTGATCATGACTTAAGCCCATGGGCCATTTTAGTAAACCCTAACCCTAATTATTGAACCTATGACCAGCCATAGGAGAGCCCCTCCCTATTTAATGTCTTGTTGAGGAGTTCTTGCCTCTTTTAGAGCTTGACCTAATTTTGAAAAAAAAGATATTTTTCCCCTTCCAAAAATCTCCATAAATTTATTTTAATTCCTTTTTAATCCTAGTCTTTTGCATTAGGACCTAATTACTGTGTATTTATTATTTCTGGAGGTTAATCTCAGTTTTGGGTTCATTTGGAGCATTTGGCCATCAAGGAGAACACCCTCCATTTGAAGCTCTTTCTAGCTTTTTGCACCTATAGGTAAAACTCCTCAAATTGATCTAAATTTTGTTTTCTTTGTATTTAGGGATAGAACTAGGAGTCCCCTAGCTGTCCCTGGAGTTTGAGCCAATTTCGTGTCCGTTTGGTATCCGTATCGGGCACGTGTCAATATGTAAGTGTAGGTGTTTGATGAAATATCACTTAGGAAATTATTTTCGATTTTTGTAAATATAATTACATGAATTTGTAGATCTAAGTATGTACATTAATTTTAGTGAATGATGTTAGGTATTTTGGTGTCGTTTTGTGTCAGTTTCTGATGTTGGACACGCGTGCACGACACGAGCGCACTGTCCTGCATCACGGGCAGGATATCTCGCTGTGTCGAACACATGGACATGCCAAATTTTGGGAGGATGTCAGGGCACTGAATGACATCATCCTTCCAAAATTTGGGGCCATTTGGTGCAGTGTACGAGGAGTTCTCATCCTCGCACTGGCCGCACTGGCCGCGTGCGTACTGTGCACGCATGGAATTTAGCCACTGACACGCACATTTAGCTGACACGAAACGTATCTAGGACATGGTGCAGGGCCATAGACACGTAGCCCTATATGGGGTGAAAAATGTGGACGTGACCACGACATGTGTCGTACAACGTGTCGTGTCCTAGAGTGACACACACGCATGCACGACGCTGTCTGTGCACAGTTTGTGTCTGTGTACGAGCAGTGTTTGGACACAAATTATGTCCTGTTTCGTGGACACTTAGACACTCCACAACACATGCACACATGGATCTTCAATTACCAACCTCTAGTTTATCATATTAACTTGAATTGATACTCGAAATTGGTTCTTCCTAAATCACTGATACTCAAGTTTCTGATTTTGATATCCTGAGTTAAATTCCATTTAATCTGATTTAATTGATGTCTATTTGTCCTAAATTGATTCACACATGTGTATTAGTTCATGCTAGGATAGATTTTTATGATTAGATTAGCTTGTTATCAAGGAAATAGAATTTGAGTATGGAAATGGGCAGTTCAATGATGGACTGAATTCCCAGATTTTTCATATTTACTCATTCTGATTTTTAAAACCTTTTTAAACTGAAATCTTGGTGTTAAACTATATGTTAGTTCGTGTGCAGGTGTTTTAGTTTACTGCAATGAGAATAGGGGTTTATGTTTGTGTAGGGAATTGGATTTTTTGAATTTAGTTTGGATTAATGTGTTAATTGCTATGGATGTCACACTGTCATTTGCTTCCTGTAATGAACTGACTTGAAGTTGAATTGTTATGTTTAAATTCCTATACATATGTGTATTAGATTACTATAGGCTGGTTCATGATTTGGTCGATGTTATCATGGTTTGGGTTTTCGAATTGGATGGTGTTTGGGTAATTGGCAATTGATATGAACTGTCATACACAGTTAGTTCCTATACACACACACACGCCTATGAGAATTCCTGTCACATGTATTTACACATTGCAAATCTAGAAACTGAGACACAATTGACACACACACACACATTCATTTCACTCATGTGGCACTCACACACAAGAGATTGACACTGATTGTTGAAGACTGTTGTGGTTTTGAACTTTGATGTATGGAAGGGGCTTTGGAGAACAGAGTTAGAACGGGATCTTTCTATACTGCAATACAAGGATGTACTAGCATTGGACTTAAGAGTAACCTGTGTGGTCAGTCCACATTCCTTTGAGTTCTGTCCTCGTAGGCCTAGTAGCCTACATCAGGGAACTTGGCCCCCACCTGTGAGATAGGCACTTGAGAGGGATTTCTAATCCCTGTAACAGCAGGTATTAGGGTAGAGCTTTATTTTGATTGTAGTGTGTTAGTGAGGTTAGAGAGAGTAGAGGAGGATATGGATTTGGTTATATAGGTAAAATAGATGCACTTAGACAAGGGGATTATATTTTTTTTTTGTATATCCATATAGGTATATATGTTTGAGGCATTGCCTTAGCAATGATAGGCCACTGCACACTCTCTTTGAATGAAAGGCTAGGAGTTGCAGGCATCATTCAGGGAGTTCCTTCCTTGTGGTGCATAGGAGGAGCAGGGCAGTATATCATGAGTGAAGGGCATGGGGCTCACATACATGTGAGTGTGGTGAGGATAAGGGTTTTAGCTTGAGAGATGATTGTGGATAGGTAAGAAAGTAGTGTATTCATGTGTAAGACTTGGGAGAGAGGTAGGATGGGGTGTATGGATACTATACACTATGGGGTAGGTATATGGGTTTTGAGTATGCCTATGTTGTGTCATATAAGGGTCAGAGAGTTGGGTAGCAGTTGACAAGTGATATGTACACATATATATTATAGAGATAATATAGAGGTTGTGATACATACATACATATATATATATATATATATATATATATATATATATATATATATATATATATATATATATATATATATATATATATATATATATATATATATATTTATTTTATTTTTATACATACATACATATATATATATATATATATATATATATATATATATATATATATATATATATATATATATATATATATATATATTGTAGGTATATATGTGATATATATGCATATGTTATATGTATGTGAGATAGGAGTGGCATGATATATAGTGGGTTATATGTACTATACTCTATAGATGATCATGTAGGATGTATTATTTGTATATGAGAATTGGTGGTTAGATTCTAGGATTTGATTATGGCTGTGATACCACCCTTGACACTAGCACTAATAGTCTCTTAGCCCAATAACCTAGAATAGGCCAAACAAATCTAGTTGACCAATAGTGGACTATTTAACTAGGATAGACTAGTTTGACCTGGTTTGACTAAAGTGTTGACCATGGTTGACCCAAGTTTGACTTTGACCTAGTTTGACCTAGACAGTTGACTAAGTTTGATTTGGACCTAGTTGACCTAGAAATCATGTAGTTTGCATTATAGCTTTTATTTTCCTTGTATTAAACCTATCATAACCCATATTACTCTGTATAGGACTGTGACTCTGTTGCAGACATCTGATATTATACTACTCTTTTCAGAGTATCAGGCGAGTACATTCTCTGATAGTTCTCTCATTTACTTGTCAATTACTGTACTTCAATTCTAGTTAGTTGTATGCGATTCTCTGTTACAACACATATGGACATTTTGGATTCATGTATACGACACACATTTATTGTCTGGCCTCTATTACTGGAATCATTCTGGAATCTATTACTGGTATCATCATATCTGGCTAGACTCATCTTGAATCATTGTGTCGGATTTCTGGATTCACTTGCTGGGAGGGGAAATACTAGAGTAAGACATGTAGACATATCCCAATTCTGGAATCACCCCATGCTGGAATCAAACTGGAATGATAGCCATCTCACACCCGGCCAGGTGTGTGATGTGCCGGATTACCTATAACCGTTTACATGTCGATCTCGGTATTTTAAAACACACTACTAGAGTATAGGCTGGACTCACCCTGGAATCATTGATCACTATGCATGGATCATCCCGTACCGGATTCATCTTGTATTAGATTCGTCTTGTACTGGACTTATATTGGAGTTACACTCGTATACATTTACTGTCTAGACTTATATCATATTACCCTGGTTCAGCTAGTTCTATTTTACAGTCTTTATTGTCATGATTCTTCTCTTGTTTAGTTACTTACTTTCCTTATACTTTATCTGTCTTTCTATACCATCACCTGAATATAAACTGCCATGTTCATCAATACAACTGTCTATAACTGTTTTATAGTTCTCTGTCAATTACTTGGGTTTTCTAGATGAGATGTGCTTGTTCCTGTCCTGACTGGACTTGTTAAAATTTTACAGATGATTGCCCTGAGGACATTTGCCCTACTCATTATGGACCTGACGAAGGATTATCTACCTTTGGCCCCGACACTCAGGAGTAATCGGGATTTAGTTTAGTAGACTAGCATCTGTTTTCATGTAGAGCTTGTTGTATAGAATTGAGACTTGAGATGTATTTGAGATTGTTCGAGGTGTTGTTACTATTTCAATAGTTATTGTTGTCTTCAATTTTTTAGATATATTTCGGTGTTATCTTATCGTACTTAGACTGTGATTGAGTTACACCATATCTTATACTTGTCCTCCGTTCGAAGTTGATCATGATGAGTACATTATATACTGCATGAGTTGTTGGTTAGTTAGAGACTTAGAACAGCGTTCTACCGCCGACACTGCGGCGTAGGCTGGGCGCTGTTATGTACTCGTACCCTCACGGTGGGTACGGGTCGTGACACATTTTTAGTGGTGGCCCATGCAGGTCGAGAGTCGCATTAGTGCGATATCGTGGTAGTACGGCGACTTAGTTGTACTACTGCGAGCCTGCGATAGGATTGAGAGATAGGCTTTAACGGAGAGGTACTCAATCACAGTTAGAAAAAATTCTACTTCAATTCATGCCATCTATACATCTTGCCGATTTGTCTTCCTTGGAAAAAAAAAAATTAAATGTCCTCCTTTGATTTATCGCTTCTATCTCAGTATTAATTCCTTGTTTGATCTGTCTCCAGAATGGTCGAGACTAGATCCCATCGCTCCGGACCGAGGGACATTGCTGAGAGGTCTGCCACCTCTTGTCTTGTGCAGCCAGCCCCCGATACCGTGGCACCAGTTCAGCCAGCTGGGGTAGGTGTTTCAGCCGCCCTTGGAGGAGCCCCTCCACCAGTGTACAGACAGAGCTCGATGATTCCAGAGATGTTCTAGTAGCAGCAGCCGCCTTCAGGATTCGTTGACGCAGTCCAGCTATTCACCTTCTTCCAGCAGTTCATGGAGGCCCAGCAGGCCCAGCAGCAGCGTCAGACTGCAGAGATTAGCATGGGCATTAAGCTGGCCCTGACAGTAGTTGGGAGGGCAGTAGCCCAGCCCGCAGTAGTTCAGCAACCGTAGCCGCAGCCGCCGAGGGAGAAGGGCATCCAGGATTTTTAGAAGATGCACCCGAGGGATTTTTGGGGTACATAGGGCATCCTGTACGCCGATGAGTGGATGGAGCACATGGAGGAGATATTCAGATTGGCTGAGATTCCGGCGAGGTTCCAGATAGAGGCGACGGCCAGCATGATGCAGGATCTGGCTCGCACATGGTACCAGACCGATCCGAGGGTAGTTACTACAGGGCAGACTTGGACAGCATTCAAGAAGCTGTTCAAGGAGAAGTTCTTCCCGGATGCAGCGCTAGGAGCCCTCGAGATCCAGTTTGAGGCCCTAGTCTAGGGCAGTCAGTCCATGGAGGAGTATGCAGGGAAGTTCTGCCGTCTGGGCAGATTTGTCGTGGGGTTGACCGAGGCAACGAAGGCCTGAAGGTTCAGGAAGGGGCTGGTCAAGGAGGTGAAGTCCTATATCAAGAGCACCCGTGGCACCACTTTTGAGGAGATCCTGGTGGGCGCCTTAGCAGCAGAGGATGATCTTGAGCTGAGGCTCAAGAGGGGACGGGACGCTCACGGTATCAGCAGCAGCGGAGGCCAGGCCAAGAGGCCGCATGTGCAGATTCAGCAGACACAGGCACCAGTGGGAGTTCAGCAGGTGCAATATCAGTATCAGGGTTCGGACCCGAAGGCGATCAATTGTTCCTACTGTAAGAAGCTGGGACACATCTTGGAGCAGTGCAGGAAGAGGTTGAAGGTTTGCTATTTCTGTGGCTCAGCTGCCCACCAGAAGATAGATTGTCCCATTGCACCTCCTTTTGTGGGAGCTAGGCCACCTGTAGCTCAGCACCAGAGGGGTGGAGCTTTTACGATGGCAGCCGAGGAGACTGACGTCGCAGGTGATGGATTAGCAGGTTTGACCTTCTTGTTCTTCCTTCCCACTTTCATGTGTGATTTCCCGTAGTACCTGCCAAGATATTGTTTGTGATTGCTAGATAGAGTAGCTACCCTGTTCGAGACTGTGGAATCACAACCAGTAGGACTGTGTTGCTTCGACTTTAATTGATTGGGGGTTTAACCTAGGAAGGGTGCGATCATCTTAATTTCGAGGACAAAATTTTTCTAGGGGGTAGACTTGTAACACCCAGTTTCTGGAATGAGGGTATTTTTGAAATTTTGTATTTATAATTATTATTATTGATATTTATTTCACATTATGATTTTTGGTGATTTTTAATCTTTTTTTAAAAACTATTTAAAAGCTATTTTAATCATAACTTTTGATTTGGTGTACTGCTAGTGAAACCCTAGTGACTGCATGACCTAGAGCCTAACCATGTCATTAGGATATTTAATTATCATTTTTAGCCTAGGGGTGATTTGGTCATTTTGGCTTATTTGAATTTTTAATTAATTTAATGAATTGGTGAATTCTAGTTTGACTTTGACTTGTTGAGACCTAGTGGACTAGCCTAGAACCTAACCCTAGCTATGGTAACCCTAGTCTAACTTGAGTTAACCTATTTTATCCATTAGAGAATAGTTGTAGAATGAGGGGATTTGGTTTAGTGAATTTAAGTCATGGCTTGTGGTTTCATGAAATGACTTATGGCTTAATGATTTGATTGATCATGACTTAAGCCCATGGGCCATTTTAGTAAACCCTAACCCTAATTATTGAACCTATGACCAGCCATAGGAGAGCCCCTCCCTACTTAATGTCTTGTTGAGGAGTTCTTGCCTCTTTTAGAGCTTGACCTAATTTTGAAGAAAAAAGTTTTTTTTCCCCGTCCAAAAATCCCCATAAATTTATTTTAATTCTTTTTTAATCCTAGTCTTTTGCATTAGGACCTAATTACTGTGTATTTATTATTTTTGGAGGTTAATCTCAGTTTTGGGTTCATTTGGAGCATTTGGCCATCAAGGAGAACACCCTCCATTTGAAGCTCTTTCTAGTTTTTTGCACCTATAGGTAAAACTCCTCAAATTGATCTAAATTTCTATTTTTTTTTACATTTAGGGCTAGAACTAGGAGTCCCCTAGCTGTCCCTGGAGTTTGAGCCAATTTCGTGTCCGTTTGGTGTCCGTATCGGGCACGTGTCAATGTGTAAGTGTAGGTGTTTGATAAAATGTCACTTAGGAAATTATTTTCGATTTTTGTAAATGTAATTACATGAATTTTTAGATCTAAGTATGTACATTAATTTTAGTGAATGATGTTAGGTATTTTGGTGTCGTTTTGTGTCAGTTTCTGATGTTGGACACGCGTGCACGACACGAGCGTACTGTCCTGCATCACGGGCAGGATATCTCGCTGTGTCGGACACGTGGACACGCCAAATTTTGGAAGGATGTCAGGGCACTGACTGACATCATCCTTCCAAAATTTGGGGCCATTTTGTGCAGTGTGCGAGGAGTTCTCATCCTCGCACTGGCCGCACTGGCCGCGCGCGCGCTGTGCACACGTGGAATTTAGCCACTGACACGCACGTTTAGCTGACACGAAACGTGTCTAGGACACATTGCATGGCCATGGACACGTAGCCCTATATGGAGAAAACACGTGGACGTGACCACGACATGCGTCGTACAACGTGTCGTGTCCTAGAGTGACACACACGCGTGCACGACGCTGTCTGTGCACAGTTTGTGTCTGTGTACGAGCAGTGTTTGGACACGAATTGTGTCTAGTTTCATGGACAATTAGACACTCCACAATACAAGCACACATGGATCTTCAATTACCAACCTCTAGTTTATCATATTAACTTGAATTGATACTCGAAATTGGTTCTTCCTAAATCACTAATACTCAAGTTTCTGATTTTGATATCCTGAGTTAAATTCCATTTAATCTGATTTAATTGATGTCTATTTGTCCTAAATTGATTCACACATGTGTATTAGTTCATGCTAGGATAGATTTTCATGATTAGATTAGCTTGTTATCAAGGAAATGGAATTTGAGTATGGAAATGGGCAGTTCAATGATGGACTGAATTCCCAGATTTTTTATATTAACTCATTCTGATTTTTAAAACCTTTTCAAACTGAAATCTTGGTGTTAAACTACATGTTAGTTCATGTGCAGGTGTTTTAGTTTACTGCAATGAGAATGGGGGTTTATGTTTGTGTAGGGAATTAGGTTTTTCGAATTTAGTTTGGATTAATGTGTTAATTGCTATGGATGTCACACTGTCATTTGCTTCCTGTAATGAACTGACTTGAAGTTGAATTGTTATGTTTAAATTCCTATACATATGTGTATTAGATTACTATAGGCTGGTTCATGATTTGGTCGATGTTATCATGGTTTGGGTTTTCAAATTGGATGGTGTTTTGGTAATTGGCAATTGATATGAACTGTCATACACAGTTAGTTCCTATACACACACACGCCTATAAGAATTCTTGTCCCATGTATTTACACTTTGCAAATCTGGAAACTGAGACACAATTGACACACACACACACACATACACACACACACATTCATTTCACTCATATGGCACTCACACACAGGAGATTGACACTGATTGTTGTAGACTGTTGTGGTTTTGAACTTTAATGTATGGAAGGGGCTTTGGAGAACAGAGTTAGAACGGATCTTTCCATACTGCAATACAAGGATGTACTAGCATTGGACTTAAGAGTAACCTGTGTGGTCAGTCCACATTCCCTTGAGTTCTGTCCTCGTAGGCCTAGTAGCCTACAGAAGGGAACTTGACCCCCACCTGTGAGATAGGCACTTGAGAGGGAATTCTAATCCCTGTAACAGCAGGTATTAGGGTAGAGCTTTATTTTGATTGTAGTGTGTTATTGAGGTTAGAGAGAGTAGAGGAGGATATGGATTTGGTTATATAGGTAAAATAGATGCACTTAGACAAGGGGATTATATTTTTTTTTTGTATATCCATATAGGTATATTTGTGTGAGGCATTGCCTTAGCAATGATAGGCCACTGCACACTCTCTTTGAATGAAAGGCTAGGAGTTGCAGGCATCATTCAGGGAGTTCCTTCCTTGTGGTGCATAGGAGGAGCAGGGCAGTATATCATGAGTGAAGGGCATGGGGCTCACATACATGTGAGTGTGGTGAGGATAAGGGTTTTAGCTTGAGAGATGATTGTGGATAGGTAAGGAAGTAGTGTATTCATGTGTAAGACTTGGGAGTGAGGTAGGATGGGGTGTATGGATACTATACACTATGGGGTAGGTATATGGGTTTTGAGTATGCCTATGTTGTGTCATATAAGGGTCAGAGAGTTGGGTAGCAGTTGACAAGTGATATGCACACATATATATTACAGAGATAATATAGAGGTTGTGATACATACATACATATATATATATATATATATATATATATATATATATATATATTATATATATATATATATATATATATATATATATATATATATATATATATATATATATATATATATATATATATATTGTAGGTATATATTGTAGGTATATATGTGATATATACCTACAATATATATTGTAGGTATATATGTGATATATATGCATATGTTATATGTATGTGAGATAGGAGTGGCATGATATATAGTGGGTTATATGTACTATACTCTATAGATGATCATGTAGGATGTATTATTTGTATATGAGAATTGGTGGTTAGATTCTAGGATTTGATTATGGCTTTGATACCACCCTTGACACTAGCACTAATAGTCTCTTAGTCCAATAACCTAGAATAGGCCAAACAAATCTAGTTGACCAATAGTGGACTATTTAACTAGGATAGACTAGTTTGACCTGATTTGACTAAAGTGTTGACAATGGTTGACCCAAGTTTGACTTAGACATAGTTTGACCTAGATAGTTGACCAAGTTTGATTTGGACCTAGTTGACCTAGAAATCATGTAGTTTACATTATAGCTTTTATTTTCCTTGTATTAAACCTGTCATAACCCATATTACTCTGTATAGGACTGTGACTCTGTTGCAGACATCTGATATTACACTACTCTTTTCAGAGTATCAGGCGAGTACATTCTCTGCTAGTTCTCTCATTTACTTGTCAATTATTGTACTTCAGTTCTAGTTAGTTGTATGCGATTCTCTGTTACAACACATATGGACATTCTGGATTCATGTATACGACACACATTTATTGTCTGGCCTCTATTACTGGAATCATTCTGGAATCTATTACTGGTATCATCATATCTGGCTAGACTCATCTTGAATCATTGTGTCAGATTTCTGGATTCACTTGCTGGGAGGGAAAATACTAGAGTAAGACATGTAGACATACCCCAATTCTGGAATCACCCCATGCTGGAATCAAACTGGAATGATAGCCATCTCACACCCGGCCAGGTGTGTGATGTGCCGGATTACCTATAGCCGTTTACATATCGATCTCGGTATTTTAAAACACACTGCTAGAGTATAGGCTGGACTCACCCTGGAATCATTTATCACTATGACTGGATCATCCCGTCCCGGATTCATCTTGTATTAGATTCGTCTTGTACTGGACTTACATTGGAGTTACGCTCATATACATTTACTGTCTAGACTTATATCATATTACCCTGGTTCAGCTAGTTCTATTTTACAGTCTTTATTGCCATAATTCTTCTCTTGTTTAGTTACTTACTTTTCTTGTACTTTATTTGTCTTTCTATACCATCACCTGAATATAAACTGCCATGTTCATCAATACAACTGTCTATAACTGCTTTATAGTTCTCTGTCATTTACTTGGGTTTTCTAGATGAGATGTGCTCGTTCATGTCCTGACTAGACCTGTTGAAATTTTACAGATGATTGCCCTAAGGACATTTGCCCTACTCATTATGGACCTGACGAAGGATTAGCTACCTTTGGCCCCGACACTCAGGAGTGATCGGGATTTAGTTTAGTAGACTTGCATCTGTTTTCATGTAGAGCTTGTTGTATAGAATTGAGACTTGAGATGTATTTGAGATTGTTCGAGATGTTGTTATTATTTCAATAGTTATTGTTGTCTTCAATTTCTTAGATATATTTCGGTGTTATCTTATCATGCTTAGACTGTGATTGAGTTATACCATATCTTATACTTGTCCTCCGTTCGGAGTTGATCATGATGAGTACATTATATACTGCATGAGTTGTTGGTTAGTTAGAGACTTAGAACAGCGTTCTACCGCCGACACTGCGGCGTAGGCTGGGCGCTGTTATGTACTCGTACCCTCACGGTGGGTGCGGATCGTGACAAGGGTCAGCCACTTCAGACCTAGCAGCACCATTTTGCACAGCACCAGAGGAGAGCACCCCATGGCAAGGCATTCGCATTGGCAGCCGAGGAGACTGAGCTCGTGGCAGATGTAGTGGCAGGTTCTGTTCTACTCGATTCCTTTCCTGCATTAGCTTTGTTTGATTTCGGTGCTAAGCACAGTTTTGTGTATGTTTCTTTTGCTCTTAGACACAATATTATTGCTGAATATCTGGGTAGGACTTGCAAGATTATAACTAGGGGAGGTTTTATCCTAGTCAATAATATTTGTAAGGGGCGAAGAGTTACACTGGGACGACCCTTAATAATCTTGTTTAAATGTCAATTTGAAATCATTTCCTTTTGCTTCCGTTCACCCTTGCTCGTCGTTATTGAATTTGATTTTAATGGATCATCGCTAATTTGACTTTTTATATCGAGATAAATATTATGGCCTGAGTTACGGTATCTTCTGATAACATATGTTGACAAAAATAACAGGAAAGGTAAAACGTCTACTTGGTTATGGAGTCTAAAGTTTATCGCAGCTATATTAGCCGGCGTGGTGAGAACGTAGAGACCTGACTTCGGATATATATATATATCTTGAATATAAGATTTGGGATTTCTCGCAGCTATACTAGTCGACGTAACGAGGATTCTAGATGACATAATTATAGAGGTGCATACCCCAGTTATGGACCCTACCATTTATCGCAGCCTTGCTTACTAGCGTGGCGAGGATTCTGAGTATCATGATTTTGGATAGACGCGTATGATTATTAGAATCTATCTTGAGAAGGGTCCTAACATGTCTTCTCTATCTTTTCACTTCTGTTAATATAGATTATGTTTTAGGCCATTTGACCCTTCCCACTTTATTTATGATTATCATATGCACTTTGCCATGACTTTTAATTTAGGAGCACAAGACTAGTTGTTTTCTCAAAACCAACTTCACATGCATGATCTAGACAAGACATCCTACATCCATGACCTTTATGTCCCACTCGGACACACCATTTTGTGCTTTATTTTTATCGTACGACTTTTCTGATACAAGACTCCATCTTGATTTACCCTACGGAGTCACTTTTACTTTCGACTCGAATTGGGGATGCCTTTTCGACCCACACATATCGGCCCAAAATATGGATACGACCCACTTTGAGCCTACTACCCATATTTTACATGTGTCCTATTCTATTGAGCTCCAGTTCTGTATCAATCTTTCCAGTCGCCACAACAGCAGTTCCAGGCTCCAGCTAGGGCCCAGGTTCAGCAGTTTCATGTGACGATACGAGCTCCATTACAACAAGATAAACAGCAGCCTCCGAGGTAGTTTCAGCCAGCTCCCACCTGTACCTACTGTCGGAGGTCAGGCCATACTTGGGATGTGTGCAGAAAGAGGCTAGGAGCATGCTTGCACTGTGGATCAACGGAGCATCTGGTTAAGAATTGTCTCTTAACCCTTTATCGTCTTGGCCAGTGTCCATACCAAGGGCAGGGATTGGAGTTAGGCCACCTGTGGAATAGCATTATGTCCCATACCGACAGAGGGATATACCCAGCCGGGCAGGACTTTTTTGTTGACGGTCGAGGAGACCGATGCTACAGGTGGTGGATTAGCAGTCTGTCCTTTGTTCTTCTTTCATCTTTTTCCCATGATTGTTGTATGTTCCAATAGTACCTCTTGGATTATGTTTTGTTGTTCTAGATAGTGTAGTGACCATGTTGAGACTGACAAATCTCGACCAGTAGGACCATGATCTTGTGTATTGCTATTGAAGTTTTGACCTTAACTGTTGGGGGTTTGACCTAGAGAATAGTACAACCAACTTAAATTTTGAGGATGAAATTATTTTAAGGGGGTAGATTTATCACTCTCGGTTTTCAAAATTGAGGGTAAATTTGTTATCTTTTATATTTTAATATTGATTTTATGGGATTTGTTTAGTCAGGTTTGAGTTTCGTCTCGTTCCGACTTGTGTTAGTGACCCGGGTAGCTTAGACTCTAGTCAGGATCCCAAGATTAGTTAAACATGGCCCACAAATTCTACTAATTAAGTTAGTGTAATTAGACTAATCCCACTTGATTAGAATGGTTAAATTAGAGACTTAATCTTGACATTTTTGACCCCAAACCTTTACATGACTTAAGTTGACCCAAAGGAGGACATTTTAGACATTTCATAAAACCCATTAGGGCTCATACATGGCCGGCCACATATAGGAATAGGTCTATCTCTCCTTCATTTAACACTTGCCTCTCTTTTTTCCCCAAATTTGTTCTTCCCCAAACTTGAGAACTTCCCTCTTGATTTTGATCTCCAAATCCCTCCATTCTTCTTCCAATCTTCCATCATTTCTTCTCATTCAACCGAGGAGGAGGTGCTAGCAAGTATTGGAAGCAAGGAGCAAGAAGGGTATCCAATTTGGAGGAGTTTTCGTGTCGGAACCGTGTCCTTTGAGTGTATCATTGGGATCTCACTCCCAATAGGTATAACCATCCCTCTATTTCACTTTTCATTGCATTTTAGTTAGATTGAATCCATAGGATCCACCCCCATGCATGTACAACCATTAGATTTTATTTTGAGGCTCTTTGGAGTCATCTTTAGGAAGTTTGGGTAGATTTGGTGTCCATCTTGTGGAGTTCCCAATATAGGACATCCCATGTGTTTGTGTTTATGCTAATGGACTATTTTGTGGTTTAATTTCAGTTTTAGAATGGTTAGAGAGTAGATTGACGATGGTTAGATTGGTTAGGCTTGTTTCCGTTTGGATACCAATGTTGGTATCCAAGTATCTTGGCCTTCATATGTCATGTTTATATGTAACGTCATTTTGGCACCTATTTATATAGTGGTGTTTTCATATATATATATATATATATATATATATATATATATATATATATATATATATATATATATATATATATATATATATATAGACACAAAATATATATATATATATATATATATATATATATATATATATATATATATATATATATATATATATATATATATATATATATATATTGGGGTGTGTGTGGATGTGTTGTGAGAGTGAGGGGTGTGTCTATATGTATATGGGTGTGTGGTTGTGTTAGTGTCAAGAGAAAAGTGTGTTAGATGGTGTGAGTGTTTGAGTGATTGATTGTATGTATGTGAGTGTGTGTGTTGTGTCAGAGAGGAGTTTATATGTGAGATAGATGGTGCTAGTTGAGGGGAGTGTTTGAGAGTTTGTGAGAATGTTGTGTGAGTTTTAGAGTGTTACATGTGTTGTATAGTGAGAGAGATAGGTAGGTAGATGAGTGGGTAGAGAGGAGAAGGGGGAGGAGGCTGCTGCCCCTTGGCAGCAGCAACAGCAGCATGATGCTACTGTGAACAGCAGCCATTAGCTGCTGTCTTCGACATCAGCTTGCTGCTTGTTCCAGCAGCAGCAGCAGCCCCCATGGCACCTATTTCACCCCCTTTGCCACCCCACAAGTCAACACTTGGCCCCCATGGCAGCAGGAAACCAAGGTATATGGTATCTTGGTAGGTAAATGTTAGGAATAGGATACTTAGACTAGTTTTGACCTCAGTTGACCAAGTTTGACTGTTTTGACCAAAAGTCAACTACAAGTCAACACTTAGCCTAGAATTGACTAGAACTTGACCAGAGTTGATTAGTTGACCAAAAGTCAACTGTGAGTCAACCATTAGACTAGTTTGACCTAGATTGGACTAGGAGTCGACCAGAGTTGACCAGTTGACCAAAAGTCAACTGTAAGTCAACCTTTAACCTAGTTTGATCTAGTTTGACTTGGTTTGACTTCCTGTGACCTAGTTTGACTTAGTGTAACCTAGTTTGACTGAGTTTGACTTAGTATAACCTAGTTTGATTGATTTGACCTAGATTGCATATCATACATTAGAAAATTATGCCTAATACTGTTAAACCCTAATTAACTTATATATATCTCACCTTTAGGTCTGTGACATCACCCTGAACATCGACTCCATTTAACAGCTCAGGACCGCAGGCGAATACATTCTCTGATAGTAGTTCCTTGTCTTGATATCTTCTGTATCCGATTCAGTTATAGTGTTTTACTTGATTCTCGACACGATGGTGCACGGACTAGTATATATCGAATTTTCTGTCATGAGATGTCATTCCTGGGTTACCGTGGTATACTGGTACATTGTTCGACTTATTTTCTGTACTTATATTGATGCCGATTCTCAGGATTTGCTCCCCTCTTAAGGAATCCTGTATCATGATATCTTGTGTCCGGATCCATATACTATTCGGGGATAGGGAGTTATTATAGGTTATGTGATCAATATCCACCTATTTGTATTTCTGTTACTTCCTGCCTGCATCATAGCTCCACACTTACCACACGTAGGGTGTAGCCTGACCTGATACTGCTGCCTCATAGATTTTTATTATGGCCGGTCTGATCCTGATTTCATGTATTTCTATATCATAGTCGGTCAAATGGAACAGCCTGATCTTGACCCAAGCCGATCACATAACGTTATAATACTCAAGGCACTGTTTATATTTACATTGTACATCAGATATTCCTGTACTGATCTACTTTCCTGTACGTTACACCCTGACATGATTTCATGTTCCTATATACTGTTTATATTCTAGTCTTCATATATCATCTTGTATTACATTATAATTGTCTTTTATAGCATTTGTCAATACTATGGAACTGATGTTGGTGTTTGTATTTGCTCATTTTTCTGACATGATAATCCCGTTGATGTTTACAGAGGATTTAGAGGCCGACTTCTCTACCTATTACGGGTATGGTCAAGATGGAGACTTTGACCAGATGTTACCCCTGGAGCCAGTAGAGAATATACCACATGTCTAGATCTGTTAAATAGGTTTGACTGGACTGCGTTCCAGCTAGTATTGAGACTTATGTTATACTTTATATTTCGGTATCTTATGTTATGTCTTTAACTCTAAATTGTGTTGTGACTTTGCATCTATTTTAGTTCTTCGATTTTCCCTCGTATCTTTATCATATTTGTGCCGATCTTCCTTAGTGTCTTGTGATTGAGTTGAGATTATATACCTCCATGCGGAGATGATAGGTACATATATATTGTGTCTAGATGCTATACTTTCTAGTAGACCGATACAGCGTTCTACTGCCAATTCTGCAGCATAGGCTGGACGTACCCACGTGCTCGTGCCCCTACTCAGGGTGCAGGTCATGACATAGAGCTCGAGGATGCCACTAGGTTACACAGCAACTTGACATCGATTAACTCAAGGGCGAATAATAAAGATCCAATGGAGGGGAATACGAGTAAAGGAGGTGCAATATTTCAAGCTCAAAGAGCTAAACAGGTGAAGGGGCATGGTTCAGCCAAAGGCAAGGAGGCCAAGGGTGGGTCGTGGAGAAGCACAGGTGGAACGGGTAAGGCGACGGTAAAAGAAATTGATCACAGCTCAGTAGGTGGAGATAGTCAAAAGCGACACACGAGGGTTACTCAATATGATACGGATAGACCATTCCATACCCAAGCTTCGACATAAGCGAAAGTTCTATGTATAGAGAATCCTCTGTGGCAGGATACGATGCGGAAAGCTAGAATGGAGTCAGAGAAAAATGGAAGAGAGGATGCAAATATAGAAGAAGAACGAGGAGTTGAACCAGGACTGACCTCAGCAGATAAGTTTCATGATATGTCTGAGGAACTACCGATAGTTTAAATGTCTATAATTTTTGGAACGTCAGGGGCGCTTGCTCGATAGGCAGATGGAAGGAGATTACTGAAGTTATAAGGAATAAGAAGGCAAGTATATGTGCGTTACTAGAGACTAAAATTAAATCAGAAAGAATGTTAAATCAACGGATGTCATTTAACTAGAGGCAGGTACATAATCTTAATTTAAGCAATATAGCCCGTATATGGGTTAGATGGGATAGCAGCTGTTAGGAGGGGACTACTATCTATATGTCAGAATAATTTATAGTTCTAACATTCAAGAACAAAGGAGGATTTCAATTCTTGTTCGGGGCTATGTATGGACATAATGACAGAAGGAGGAGGGGCGAGTTATGGTGGGAGACAGTTCAGATTAGTCACATGGCACAAAATCAGTTGGATAGGGCGTTGGTTAATCGAGAATGGTTTTGGGCATTCTCGGAGCTGAAAGTGGAGGGCCTAACGGCCGGAACTAGTAATCATTCACCTATTCGAATCCAGTGGTCGGAAATGGGGCGTAGCTGGGCGCATCCATTCCGATACAATAACAAATGGAGACATATGGAGGGGTATTTGGAAGCTGTGCATAAGGGGTTTCGTATGCCAGTAAAGGGGAATATCCAATACAAGGTGATGGCTAAATTGAAGGCGGTCAAAGCTCAATTGAAGAAGTGGAATAAGGAATTAGCAAAACCATCTCTAAAGGAGAATGAGCAACATCTACTTGAAGAACAAAATCAATTACGACAAGATGTATCTAAAATGATTATACGAACTCGCGGTAGTACCATATTATGTGAACTCGCGGTAGTACCAAAATCAACATCTGCATGGGCGGTCGTGACAAGTTTTTGTGGTGGCCTATGCAGGTCAGTCTTCGCAAATTATGCGAACTCGCGGTAGTACCATATTAGTCGTACTGCTGCGAGCCTGCGCCCAGGAAATGCTCATTCACAATTAGGATTAAAATGATTTAAGAGAATGACTAGGAATAGGAGTCCCTCATTAAATTGATTATTGGGTAGTTAAGGATAAGGCCATATAATTTAGATAAGGGTTCATTAAATTTAGATAACCTGCCAGATCTCTATAGATACACTTTTACTTTTGATATGACGATATGATCCGATGTGGATATACTATTCATTTGGTAAATTAGGCTTACCTAGAATTAAGGCTTTGATCTTGGTGAACTATTTAATTTTCTTTTACTTTATTAGAAATAAATCTTATATCATATGTTAGAATTGTCTATTTTAAATTCTCTTTTGCTGTAAGGAGTTAGTTTATAATTTCTTATTCTGTTATTTGTGTACGAATCTCGAGTTAGATTTTAATTCTCACAAAACTCGAATTACTTGTGCCTTCTTTCCAAAAATCTCGCGTACTTATATTTTGACTATCTTGACCAACGCTGCTATTACAGCCTAGTTTTGTAAGCTTACTCTTTTATCGAGCTTGATTCAAGACATATGTTTATGACGCCCGCTAACATATTGTCTAATCAGAATCAGTGTATTACGGTCTGATCAACCATGATGCATTTGGTTTGCTTTTCATTTAATTACCCTACGTGGATTGAGATGTAGATGTCTCTAGGATACTCATCCGCGACTGCTTTGACAATTCCTCTTGAATTATACATTCGTCTTTGAATCACGTAATTGTATTCAGTGACATCTCTCTTAAACTCTTTATTGTTTTTGTCTTTCACTGATTGGAAAGACGAAAGCTCATAATTGATAGATAGATACAGAGTATTCCCATGACTATGATAGTTATATACGCAAGTGTATCTACCATCGGCCAGCTCTGTGACTGGAACCTTGCCTTGAGTTACTCGTCCTCCCTTCGACACTAAACCTGCTAATCTTGATCGTCTAGTCATTAGAGTTCGAGAATGATTAGGATCTTTTCCTTGATCAAATGCCAACCTAGGAGACTACCTATTCTCAGGAGACCAAATGTTGTGATCCTCTAATCATTTGTTTGAAGCTTGGTTTAACTAGAACCCTTGTGACAATAGTCTGGCAGGTTTGACACAAATAGAAATGCACGACTCAGTTGTTAGAAATCTCTTTATATGACGTGCCTTAGAGCTGGTTACCCCGTCGATAACTCTTGTATACTATGGATGTATATGTTCCTCTATTTTATCGACCATATGTTATTGTACACCCTTGTTTCTCATTTATTGAGGAATGATCATTGACTTGACTTACATCTACCATATTTCGTGACATCGTACCTTATTCTTTATTAACAAGAGTTGAGGTACTATATCCGGGCTTTGAAATTCTTCTAACCTCGTTATTCCTACAACCATATCCTAGCTTCTAAGGTGGGTAGACTGTAAGCCTTCTAAAATTTTGAGATATACGAGGATTACCGATTGATTAGAATCATTCCCACCAGGATGATAAATAGTGCCCCATGGACTCCCACTTTCTATTTAGATCATTTTGTGTCCCCAGCCGTGCCATTAATATTCAGAGCACGAGACCAGCTGTTACCTTCCAACAAATTTTATATGTAAGATCTAGATGAGTCCACCTTCATCTAGGTATATTATATCCCACTCAAACCCGTCTCCTTGTACTCTATTTTTACGGTACGACTTTTAGGTCAGATGGATTAGCTATAACCCTTACCATAATACCGGTATACTTTCCGACTTCCATTAGAGCCTCAACTTCGACTCAACTCCTTCGACCCAATATATGGTGGTAATCTACGCGAAGCCCACTACGCACATGCCACTAGTGTGCCCCAATTGAGGCGTCATGTGCTACTTAAACACAAAAGTCACGAAAGGCGCATTTTGGGCCTAGCTAACCAACCTGACGGGCAACTAGCTCAACCTCTTGGGTAGAAGCCTACTCTAAGTTACACTAACCTAGTAGAAATAGTTGGGATCTTGTCCCGTCAATATAGATTGAAATTTCGGGTTCATCCAACCAGTGAGAGATGTCCGAATAGAGAACCCATTAAGAGCAGTAGAACCTATCCATGCATACCACCATATTTGAACTTTAAAACCGAATTAATTGAAGTAGGTCCCTATATCTATTATATAGTCCTCACCTCTTAGGATGTGAAGTCATTCATAACCCTTATTCCATCTACCAGGAAGTCGAGATACGATCTTGTATTACAATTATACCCCTTGCTTA
>JANAVB010021597.1:604982-612814 GCA_029216955.1 Iris pallida
TGTCGCTAGCAGACTTCCGGCCAATATCATGCTGCAACTTTGTATATAAAGTGATAACTCATCTTATGTGTAGGAGAATGGAAGCGGTCATGCAGGGGCTGATCTCGTCCAACCAATCAGCATTTATTAAAGGCAGGTCCATTGCAGACAATAATTTACTTGCTCATGAATTGGTACGAGATTTTAATAAACCCGGGGGGAAGAGATCTTGTATTAAATTAGATCTTCGGAAGGCGTACGATACGGTAAATAGGAAGTTTGTGTGCCACAGCATGCTTGCATGGGCTTTGATGCAGAATGGGTTGATGTGATTCGGGAGTGTATTACATCCCCCACCTTCTCGGTTCTCATTAAAGGAATTACATATGGGTTCTTTAAGAGCAATCGAGGTATTCGCCAAGGCGATCCTTTATCGTCGTATCTTTTCACTACTGTCATGCAGTATTTTACGTGTCTCATGGAAGTAGCAATTGCACAGAAGAGGATTATTCCTATGTATAAATGAATTGAGCATATCGTGCCGCATCTTATATATGCTGATGATCTGCTCGTGTTTATGGAGCCTTCTAGATCCAGAATGGAGGAGCAGACATCTATTATGTATAGGTTCGGCAAAGTATCATGCTTACAACTTAATCAGGAGAAAAGTTGTGCGTATTTCAATGAGCGTTGTACCAATAAAGAGGACATGGCATGCATTATGGGGATAGCTCGAGGGGATTTGCCGGTGAAGTATCTGGGTTTACCACTTTGCATCAATTATGCTAGAGACAGTAATTGCCAAAGTATGAACGAGTACGTGCAGCGGCGCATAGAGGAATGTCACGCACAAAATCTGTCTTTTGGAGGGCGGATCGAATTGGTCAGGTCGGTTATTACGGCAGTAGCTGGATATTGGTTACAATCTACTATGCTACCTATTAAAACAATCCAGAAAGTATAAAAGCTATGCGCGGATTTCGTATGGCGAGGAGGTATCCATTCGATTAGTTGGGAGGCGCTATGCAGACCGAGGGAGGAGGGAGGAGTCGGTCTGTGTTCTCTACATACACTCAGAGATGTTGTGGCATTGCGGTTGACATGGAAGTTCTTATCAGGGCAATCCCCATGGGCACAGTGGATGAACAAAAAATATGTTAAAAGTGGTAACTTTTGGGCTATTACAAGTAACAACAATGCTTCCGTCACGTTCAAAACTATTTTATCTCAGAGGAGGGCTATCAAGCAATTCATAGTTAGAGTCACGAGGGACGGGTGCACCACCGATTTTTGGTTTGATACATGGATCGGCCATAAAAGTATGGTGGACATGGAAGGAGCTAGTGCGATGATAAGGGCGCGGATAGGAGCTACTGTTGATTGCATTTTTCGGAATGGGGTATGGAGGCCGGAGATGAATGGCATTGCCAGAAAACATAGTCAAACTATTCGGCTAGTACCTGTTGACACTACCAGCGCGGAAGACTACTGGAGATGGGAAGGCGGGTGTAAGGGGACATTTGATCATAGCAGCGTCTACGAGGCCATACGTGAAAGGCACCCGAAAACAAGCAACTCAAAATTTATATGGGTGAAGAAAGCGGCAATGAAAATGCAATATAGCATGTTTAAACTCTTTGCCGGCCGACTCCTCACGTTGGATAGATTAATCTGGATTGGCTTGCAAGTGCCCAACCAATGTTGTGTATTATGCACTCAGGAAAATGAGAGTATCAATCATCTATACTTCAGATGTTCAATTTCGTGGGAAGTTTGGCAGCAGCAAAGGTGCAATTAAGTTGGATCTTGCAGGGATCGGCGGTCTGGATATCCTGGACATTGTAAAAGAAGCTTCGCTTGAGAGAGCTCGAGGTATCAGATGGTTCTCGGAGGCTCGTATCAGAATTGCAGTGACCGTGTGGCATATTTAGAAGGAACGAAATAACCGTATCTTTGAGGGAATAAGTATTTCGACATCATGCACAATATTCATAACGATGTTAGGATGATGAATGTATAAAATGGCTAGTTGTATGGTTGGCTGTAACATTAACATTTGCATATGAATGGAATTATCTTTTTCTAATATATATATATATATATATATATATATATATATATATATATATATTAGAATATATATATATATATATATATATATATATATATATATATATATATATATATATATATATAAAACCTAATATTTTATATATAAAAAAATATGTCATTAACCTAATATTTTCAAATAAATAGTCGGTCCAGACTTAAAACTAAACCCGAATGAGATTCGGATTGGTCTCGGAAACAAATTTAAAACCGAAAAATAAACAGATTAGTCTCGGCCATTGTACAGCCCGACTAAACATTTAAAGAGGAAAATCTGAACAAAATTGTGTACATCTTTTTTTGTTTGCTTAAAATATATGTTAGCAATATCCCCAACTACTTATGGATCCTATTTTTATTCCTATTCCTATGCCTAACCATAATGACTATTATCTATCTATCTATCTATAAATAATACTCTAAATATGTCATTATATGTTACAAAGGAAAATCTCATCCGAAGTATTTTTTCTTGTGCGGGGAATTCTGCCATCCATCCAACCAACCAAGGTATGTGAAGATATATTTCTATGAGGCGTTTAATTTCTATATCAGCATCCAATTCTTCTTCTTCATATTTTTAAGACAGAAAAAATAATACGAGTATAGGTGGTAGAGCTATGATTACCGGCGGTGACGGGAGTAGTTGTTCTTCAAAGAAGAGAAGAAGAAGAATAGAGGAGATCACGTCGATGTCGTCGTCGTCCTCCTATCCTCTCCCTCTCCTAGTACTACCCCAGGACATCATGTGTGCCATACTTTCGAAGCTGCCGGTGAAGTCCATATTACGATTTCTGTCCGTCTGCAAGTCGTGGGAACAGCTCATCTCTCAGCCTTATTTCATCGAGTTGCAGTTGGTGGAAGCGAGAAAGAGTCCCCCTCGCATCCTTGTCGTGACCAACAACGATCCAAATGCAAGATTGAACCACATAGAGTTGTATTATGGCCAAGTTATGTGTTTGTATTCCTTTGAGGAGGAGGCGGCGGCAGCTTTGGAGCCCAATCCCTCGGTTGCTCCAATTCCCTTGGTTGAATTTTTTACCAACCCAACTCACGAAGATAAAACTTCGGTCTGCCAATATGATTGTGACGGATTGGTACTTCTCATCGCACAAAACAGTATTTGGGTATGCAATCCTGGCACCAGAGAGACCCTATTCGTGGATTATGTCAGCAAGAATATGCCTATCGACGAAGACGTTTTCCAGCATGTCGGATTCGGGCTCGACCCAACAACCAACACTTATAAAATAGTCCGCATGTTCTACCGCTCGTTTTCTTACGACGAGGAAGAAAATGAAATTACGAAGAAAGTGTAGGGTGCCAAGTCTTGACTATAGGCACCACTTCTTGGCGACAAGTTGATGATCCTCCCTATCCTCCTAGAGCAGCATATTCTGCAACGGCAAACGGTGGGCTGCTATACTGGATGACCTTAACATATGACGTTTTGCTAATTTCCTTTGATCTCAAGAATGACAAATTTGGAGTACTTGCTCCACCGTCCGCCGTACTCTCCGACCAACAATCTCAATGTAATCGACAATACATCATGAACGGACACGAAGACAAACTCTGGTTTGTTAATGTTGATTGGCATGCTACTACCACTGATATATGGGAGTTGACAGCGGTAAGAAAACAGTCATGGACAAAAATTCATAGTATCCCCAATCCAACCACACTTCCTGCAGACATCACTCTTCCCGTTCCCAAATTGGTAATTCACAACGGAAGGTGTATCTTACTCTGCGATCGCCAAAAGTTACAGTGCTATGACGTTGATGCTAAAGAATGCAAGAATACGATATTCGACATCCATAATGGTAAAGGAGGAGGAACTATAGACTATTACGATCCTGGAGCTCCAGCAACTTATTCTTGTCTTTATAGGGAAACTCTGACGTCACTGAAACCTAAAACTGAAGACTACTCTTGGCTGTCGCCAGTGAAATTTCAGAAAATTCACAGCCCCGACAAAGATTAATACTCAAGTCAGCCTGATACAAGAACATAACTCTGTCTTTGGTTCTAATATCATAACAGTACTTGTGGTTGAACATCTTACTTATAATTCATGTAAATGATGAATATGGTTGTTTCTTCGACTACTTATTTTATCCGTCAATCGAGAGTTAGTACAATCTTAGCCTAGCCTAAATTTGGTTGGTAGACAAAGCTTATATTGTTCTGGTCTTTAGATAGCTACATCTGCAGCTTGGAAGGGTTGTATTCAATTCAAGTCTAATTTGGACAAAAATATTTTGTAACTTTGGCTATTGTTCACTATGATATCCTAATCTTTTGATATGTTCACTTTGCTATCATAAACTTTGATACCTAAACTTTGTTTATTTATAATGTTATGATCAAGCAAATGCAAGAAACCAGCTGCATATGATTTTCCTCCTATTTGTGGAGAGACCGATTTTCTATCCGTTCCTCGTATTTGTTGGGGAGACCAATTTTCTAACTGTTGACTGATTTATGCACTGATTTAGAACACTATTAGTTACCCGAAATCAAGATAGTTGGGGAGAGGTTCCCTAATTCTCAAATAATATTAGTTAAGAGTTCAATCCTTTGATTAAACTTGTAGAATTACTTATGCAACCTCATCAAACGATTGTGGCGCAAAGATAGTAGTGATGAATGGTTTTGGAAGCTTTGTTTAGGCAAACAAAGCTGCATGTGTATGTAGCTTTGAGTGTTCAACTCAACAATTGTTCTGCAACATTATATAAGGTGTACTCACACTGCTATGTTGCATGGATACCATATGGATATGGCAACATGTTCGATATGGATGCAGCGACACGGAATGACACTCATTTTGGTCGTGTCTTAGCGGGTTCTGGAGAAATCCATGATTCCTAGCCTGAGCAAGAAAGCATATGGTTGATGTGGACACCCTGAAGAAGATAAAACCGTCCGTTCCCAAGTCTGTTGTTGGATCCGTCAAAGTTGAGTTTTATTTACACTCGCCAAAGTTGAGTTATCATGGATGCTTCTGCTGCTTTTTTTTTTTTTTTTTTTTAAAAGCAGCCCCAATAGCTATTTGGTGGCGGCTGCTTATCAAAAAACTTCTGAAAAGTCTATCCAATTTTGGGATAACTTGTGAAAGCAGTTGGGAGGCTGCTGGAAGACGCTGCTGCTTCTGTTGCACCTTCTTAAAAAGCAGCAGCAATTCCACCAAGACTAAGGACATGTACGAGGGAGTAGTAACCAGCAGAATAGATGCTTTAATAAAGATGTAGTATATGTCATGTATTGTTACCTAGACGAGATTATGAGAAATAAAGAGAATAATTTTACATTGACAGGAAGATGAATAATGACATTTTTGTTAGACGAGAAGACATCGCGCATCTAAGATGCAGGAATTGAAGATCTGAATGGCTAGAAAGAGGATTCATGTATTCAGACACAAAGATAAGGGATACACTCATCGTTCATGTAAGATATACGCACTAACAAGGATTTTAAGAACCCTCCTGTTTACTGGGACTTCGGCATAATCAGTGAAATGTACTACCATTAACTAACATTTGAAACCATGGTCTAAAGTATCGGCCGATACCGATATGATTTGGTATCGCCAATATACGATACTCCGATCCGAAACTGTCGATGCTACCGATATCGCCAATATCAATACTGATAGGAATAGTCCGATACCGATTGCGATACCGATACTATGAACCTTGTTGAAACCATTCTTCTATTCTACCTGGATTAGGCATGCCTTTTGTTGTAATTGATTGATGAGATGATTTCATTGATAGTCTCATAGGCTTTATATAACCTTTACATAATAGAATATCCAATGGAATATCCCGTGACATATTCTGGCATCCCAAATATGTCCTCAGGATATTCCCATACTAAATATAACATATTCCTATACTAAATATACCAACACCCCCTCTCGAGATGGGCGAAATATATTCACTAAGTCGATCTTGTCACATCCTCTATTCATGCTCACAGAGCTAAGTCCCTTGGTCAGTCCGTCAGTCCGTCTGCTATCTGATGCTTGGTTGGAACGTGGTCTAGCTCCAGTACTCCACTAACGAACTTCTCCTTGATGAAGAACCTATTGCTCTCGATGCGTTTGGTCGTGTCATGCTGTACTGGATTGTTAGCAATACTAATAGCTGACTGGTTGTCACACCACAGCTTTATCTTGGCTCCTTGATCCAGCTTCAGCTCCACCAGCATATTCTTCAACCAAAGCAGCTCTGCAACTCCCAAGGCCATAGCTCTGTACTCCGCTTCAGTTGTCGATCTGGCTACCACTGATTGTTTCTTACTTCTCCAAGAGACCAAGTTGTCTCCTAAAAATATGTAGTATCCCGAGGTAGACCTCCTGTTATCAGCACAACTAGCCCAGTTAGAATCATAGTAGCCCCAATCCAACCACACTTCCTGCAGACATCACTCTTCCCGTTCCCAAATTGGTAATTCGCAACGGAAGGTGTATCTTACTCTGCGATCGCCAAAGTTACAGTGCTATGACGTTGATGCTAAAGAATGCAAGAATACGATGATCGATATCCATAATGGTAAGGGAGGAGGAGGAACTGTAGACTATTACGATCCTGGAGCTCCAGCAACTTATTCTTGGCTTTATAGGGAAACTCTGACGTCACTGAAACCTAAAACTAAAGACTACTCTTGGCCGTCGCCAGTGAAATGGCAGAAAATTAATAGCCCCGACCGAGATTAATACTCAAGTCAGCCTGATACAAGAACATAACTCCTCTGTCTTTGTTTCTAATACCATAACAGTACTTGTGTTTGAACCTCTTACTTATAATTCACGTAAATAATGACTATGCTTGTTTCTTCAACTACTTATTTTATCTGTCAACCGCGGGTTAGTACAATCTTGGCCTAAATTTGGTTGGTAGACAAAGCTTACATTGTTTTGGTCAGTTGCTAATCTAATGGGCTGTGGCACTCCTGAGAACGAAAACACCAATATGGTTAGTACTAATAAACAATGATGTATAAACTTTTCCAATCCATATATGTAAGTTTGTCAGATTAACGAAACTATAGGGATTACAGGTTTAATGTTATGGCTAAAAGGAAAGTAATTTTGCAACTTATTTAAATTTGTGACACTACTTCCAAATGCTCATCATCTTGGTAGATAGAGTGAATAGAACCCATATAATCCATTATTTCTTTGAATTTAGACATCTTAAAGGCATCCGCCTAGGCATTCCAGATGGCCTGGACCTAGTACCTAGGTAGTAAACATTTAGGCTAACTAGGCAAAGTAATTTTGCAACTTATGTTGGACTTGTGAAACTACTTTCAATTGTTCATCACCTAATTACTAGATAGAATAAATAGCATAGTAATCATTTGACAAAAGATCATAAAAATTAAGATGCAAAGTTCATCTGAAGTTTGAATGCATACAAAGTTATAGTCTTATCAATTTATAATTCAAAATTGAAAGGTTTGATACAACAGGACCATAATTAATTGCCAGCAGACCTCAAGTTACAGCTTCTGAGAGTCTAGTAGAAACCAGTCACAATTTTCAACTTGATCTACATTTACATAATACTCTTTCATGCTCTGAGACGAATTGTGTAACTTGAAATTTGAAAAAAGTCCTTTTTTTTTCAATACATGATGCAGCAATTTCAACCACCAGATCAGTTCTTTTGTTCACACAGAGGAAATAAAGATCAATGATCTAGATTGCCTTTTAAGAAGACCAAGTC
>JANAVB010021597.1:639603-814893 GCA_029216955.1 Iris pallida
ACATCTCCATTTCAAATTTTCATATTTGACATCCAACACTCTGATTCCTACAAAATCATCATATGATAACCAATTACATCATTTCCGAACTAGATGATTTATTCACTTCCTCAACATTTCTCAGATAAAAATGATATAAAGATTCAAGAGTTTCAAGGTATAGCTGACAGAATTATATGAGACAGGGAATTGATATAATCAGGACAGGTATATAAGACAAGGAATGATGGTAGTAAAAATATTGGCAGGAAAAGAATGATAATAGAATCTGTTCTGCTTATCTATTTAAAAGAGGGACCCATTTTTTTTTGAAACAAGAATTATAATACCAAATCCAAAATAAGGCCTAGCAAAATCATTGGTTTATTGTATTAAGAAGAAATAAATTTTTGTAAGAAGTTACACAAGATTTATAAAAATAGCTAAAGCTACATCCTAAGTAAACAATGAGAAACAAAACAAATAAAACAAAACAACAATAATTCCTTCTTCTTCTTTTTTTGAATGACTGAAACAAAAGTAGCAAAAACATGTTCGAAAACATTTAAGGTACAATCTGATAATCATATGCGTCTATCCAAAATTATGGTACTCTAAATCCTCGTCATACTAGTGAGCAAGGCTACGATAATCACAGAGTCCTTGACTTATGCACATACCTCTAGAATTATGGTATTTAACATTTTTGCGATGCCGCTAGCTTGGCTGCGAAATCTTAAATTTCCACACCCGAGAAATATATCCAAAATCAGACTATATGTCCTCACCATGCTGGCTAATGTGACTATAGAAGACAAGATTTTCATAACTTAGATGACCTAGCCCATATAATTTCATCTTGCCAAAAATTAAATTAAATCAACAATGAATACCAAAAAAAATCAAATTTATCAACGAACATCAAAATTCAGAAATGAACAAAATCCTTCAAATCATATAACTACAAACTCGGATGCTATAGCTAACATCAAGATTCAAATTTCAACAATCTTCATCAAAATCAATAAATACAAACTCAAATTCAATAATAATCCATCAAAATCAAATTCAATAGCAGAAAGTAAAGATAAATCAAATCAAGAAAAAAGAAAAGAGTTTTCAAATCGGAGTTAAACAAGATTCTCAAGGGTCGTCCCAGGAATCTCTCAAGGGTTCCTATTTGTGATTGAGTACCTTCAAAATATATCCTAATCCTACTGCAGGTTGTAGTGGTACTCTAGTTCAAATACCACTACACAAGCTCGACCTGCATGGGCCACCACTAAAAACGTGTCACGACCCGCACCTACCGTGAGGGTACGAGTACGTAACAACGCCCACCCTACGCCGCAGTATCGGCGGTAGAACGTTGTTCTAGGTCATGAACTATAACTAGCATAATATGAATACTCTCCATAAGGAGGCCAACACAGAGGTACAACTCAATCACAATCTAAGGTAGAATGATAAAGATAGATAAACATGAAATCCAAAAGAGATACAGGAGATAGAAGTCTAAGTGTCTAAGATACATAATCCTAAAAATACATCTCAAAACTCAAATACAGTAATCTACAAGTAAATACAACTCAAGACAACTAAAATAACTATCTATACAATCTCTACTATGTCTCCTCTAGGCTAGCAGGCAACCTCCAAGCTATCTGTAAAATTTATCAACAGGTCCAGTCAGGACAGGAACGAGCACATCTCATCTAAAAAACCCAAGTAAATGACAGAGAACTATAAAGCAGTTATAGACAGTTGTATTGATGAATATGGCAGTTTATATTCAGGTGATGGTATGGAGAGACAGATAAAGTACAAGAAAAGTAAGTAACTAAACAAGAGAAGAAATCATAACAATAAAGACTGTAAAATAAAATCTAGCTGAACTAGAATAACATAATGAGTTCAGATGGTACAATATAAGTCGAGTGTAATCCCAATGTGAATCTAATATAAGATGAGTCGAATGTAATTCTAATCATTATTCTAATAAGGTGAATCGAATAAGGTGATACGAATAAGGTGATACGAATAATAATTCACATGATGTTCTAATAATGATTCGAATAAATTCTCCAAGTCTGTTTTAAAATACTTAGTTAGACATGTAAACGGCTATGGGTAAATCCGGCACATCACACACCTGGCCGGGTGTGGAATGGCTATCGTTCGAATATATTTACAGGGGGTGGTTCGAATAGTGGGAATGTTCACATGTCTAATCAAGTATTTCCCCGCCCATCTAATACAAATGAATCCAAAATCCGACACACCAATCGAATAAAAGTCCAACCAACATATGAAGATACGAATAGGGTGATTCGAATAGTGATTCGTATGGTGATTCGTATGGTGATTCGAATAATAGAGGTAAGACAAGTAAGTATGTGTGTCGCATACATGGATTCAGAAATAAAAATACGTGTTTGTAACAGAGAATCACATACAGCTAACTAGAACTGAAGTACAGTAATTGACAAATAAATGAGAGAACTATCAGAGAATGTACTCGCCTGATGTCTGAATGTCCAAGTAAATATACTGTCCGAGGAGAGGTGTCTGGCTCCTAATTAGAACAGCACAAGTCACAACATGTCCAAAAGGGTAATATAAAGCACTACACTGCATTCTACATGAATCTAGGTCAAACTAGGCCAAAGTCAACCCTTGGTCAACTCTGGTCAACTGCACTAGTCAAACTAGGTCAAACTAGGTCATGTCCTAATCCAGTAAGTCTTACTAGGCCTAACCAAGACTATCCTAGCAAGCACACATCAATACAAGGCTATACAAGCCAACATACACCCAACTCTATATAGCATGCAATTATTTAATACTCAAATAGGCAAGAATTCACATTGGATATACACTAGGTAATCTATTACTTTAAGCTATATATGTCTACACATATATAAACATGCATATATTAGTATTCAATATTAGGTCTATAATCATGGCATTTCAAATGGTTATATAAACTTATATATTACAACACAATATGCTAACATATATATAATATACATACATAGCTAAGTTAACTATATTCATAAATACTTATTTAAGAGGCTATGTGTGTGTATGTTAACATGGCAAAGGGGTAAGTGAGGGTTAAATGGATATACATAGTGTATACATATCAAAGAGTGTCAAAGTGTAAGTGAACAATGTGTCAAGTGTGATAGTGTCAACATAGTGTAAGGGGGTACATGAGGTAATATAAGATTTGTGTTAACATAGAACATTACATCTCATTAACTTGTATATTGCATACATTATATCTATTATTACATTATATTCATGCTTGCATTCATTCATCATTCATTTATTCTCTTGCACTACTATATGCACCATACATTACATACTATGGAACCTACATATTCATTACAAGCCATACTTATACATGCTTACATTAGACAGGATACTTACACCTCATACATTATTTATTTAAATATTTACTCATGCTTGCATTCTTTATTTAGTTACATAATGTATATACATTAACATGGGTTAAAATCAAATAGAACATTATATTACACACAAGGGTGCATAAAATGCATATGCCGAATAGTAACTCCTACTAATAATAAATACTGTACCATCTCAGCATGAATTAAACTCTATGATTAAAGTATGTTATAGATCTATGTGTTAGCTTTCCGAAACTTTAAACGGATCGCGTTTTTGTTTCCGGAAACTCCCGGAATCGCAAAAACACCGAGAACGCTTTTGTTTTTCGTACAGCTGACACTCAAATAATTCTCCAGAAAGTTACAAAAAGAATTAGGCCCATTAATACATGTTTTTGGAAAGCTAACTTCAATACTCTTCTTTTAAAAAAAACGGAAGATTAAACCGAGCTTTGAGCTAGAAGTTATGATATTTCGAAGTTAGGGCTGAAATTAAAAACGTGGATAAAAATCATGACGGATTTAGATAGTTTGAGCCAAAAGAATACACAATATATATCCTAATTATCCACAACAATAATAGCAATAATAATATGAGGAACCACACTCACAAACTTTATTATATAATCATCATGAACCATTTATTACATATATAAATATAGATACACTCTCATTACAATATATATATATATAAAATCTATATATGTAACATGAACACATCCACAACACAAAGGACACTCCTATGACCTCCAAATGGACACAAAATAGACACAAATGGAGATACAATCATGGGGTCATTCCTATGGGTTCAAAATAGACCTATATGCATGAGGAAATGAAAAGGAGAAGGGATTTATACCTCCCGGTAGATCGAATCGAAGAAAAACCTTTCCGGAGCGACACCGACACGTAGAGATTCCAAAAGGACACGAACGAGCTCCGAATCCTCCCAAACTTGGGTAGCTTCCTCCTTGACTAGAATGGAGAAGGAAAGAAGAAGATTTGGTGGTGAAATAGAAGGATTTGGTGGAGAAATTGCTAGGAATTGCTCTCTAGGAATTTGGGGAAGAACAAGAGAGAGAAAAATAGATGGATAATGACAAATGGGAGGCTCAACCCTATCCTTATTGTGGCTGGCCACAAAGGTGGTTCTGTCCTATTAGGAAAAGTCCAAAAGCCCCTACTAACCTATTCTATGAGTATTAGGAAAGGGCTAATTGGTTGGGGCTAAATTAGTCATTCTAAAGTCTCTAATCACACTAACCTTATCCATAATAATTAGTCTAACCTCTAACTAAAATATTTTATCATGTGGACTAAAATTAATATCATATGGGCCATGCCTAACTAGTGTGTGGGTCCCACTAGAGTCAAACTATCCCCGGGTCCCCGTTTCAAGTCGGATTGAGTTGAAATTCGAACCCGACTCAAATAACCCCAAAACAATATCATAAATAATAAAATAATATCAAAATAATTCAAAGAGATAAATGCAAAAATATTCTTAGGCCAAAAATGACATTAAAATATCATAATCACATGGTTAGGCTCTAGGTCAAACAATCTCTAGGATTTCACTAGCAAAACGTCAAAACCACAAGTCATTGATTTAAATAATTTTAAAATGATTTAAAATCACCTAAAATCATATCATGAATTAAATATCATTATTAAAATAATTATAAACACAAAATTTCAAAATTACCCTCAATCAAAAAATTAAAATAAAATAAAATAAAAATCAACCCAAAATTTAGGGTGCTCACAACGTATTTCGCCACGAGATATGGCATCGTACTTAAGTTCTCAACACCGGTTCCACAAGTTGTGTTAGACGTTTCGAGTTAAGTCTGGAAGGGCCGTAAGGTGAGTTTGGATGAGTCAGGTTACGCTACGAGGCACGGCCTCGATGTTTGAGACACGGGCAAGTATTTGACACGACCTAGTCGTTACGTCCAAGAGTATGGTACGAAAGACAACTATGAGTCGGTACGTTAACAATGCAAGCACGAGAAAGGTCTAGAGGCAAAGTATGAGTACGTTATCAGTCACGGCACGAAGATGGTCTAAAGACACTAAATTGGCCGAGCGTCGGTCCTAAAATCGATCCTAAGGCAAGACTAGAAAGACAATCGTAAAAGGGGCTTGTATTGCACAAAGTAAAATAAACGTGTTGGTTTTGTATGGGTGGGCGAGGAGCTCACTCCACCAGTACAGTTGAGTACTGACACCCACACAGTGTTTATGTGCAGGCACAGGTAGAAGCTCGTGGTACGGAGCCCGCTTGGATGCGTCGAGGCACGGAGTTCCTTGGCGATTCGAAGCGTGCGGCCGCGTGAAGACCAGACTTATACGGGACATAATGTATGGACATCGTCATCCAAAGCTTTCGCTGGATTCAAGTATTGTATCGAGAGATGAGAGAGAGCAGAGTGATTTGTAATGTGAGATGAGTGAATTTGAGTGATTGTAATCTCGGGCTTGCGCCCCCAATGTAACCGTTGTTTCGATATCAATAAAAAGCTTCTTTTGAATAACTTGTGTTTTGGTTCTAAATTTCTGCTGCGTGTTCAATGTCTCTGGTTAGGACTTCTGGGCGACGACCCCGTTGCCGCCGCTGTAAACAGCCGTTATGGAACCCGTCTTGCACGAGCGCAATCTAGGCTCGTGCGGCATCACGCCTTAGCGAGGACGATCGCTCCTACGGGAGCGGGGCTGACAGATGCCTCGACCACCTTCCACATCACAGTCCCAGCAGGACCCGATACTTCCACCTCCCCCTATCACTATACCTACCCAGGCTTCCGTCACACTCGATGGGAACCAACTGCTCACTCTGATCCAGGGGTTCCTAACAACCCATCAGGAGCAGACTACCCTACTCCGCCAGAGCATGGAGCGTTCTGAGGAACGTACCGTGGTCCCACCACCTGTAGAGCCACGGTAGAGAGCGGGGACGATCAAGGACTTCATGGGTCTGAACCCCAAGGAGTTCTCAGGGACTGAGGGCATAGTAGTAGTAGATGACTGGCTAGACTCGGTAGAGAGGAAGCTCCTTGGAGTTAGGATGCCGGGTGACCTCCAGGTCGAGATAGCGGGATTTCTGCTGATAGATTTGGCAGGAGTTTGGTTCCGGAATGAGCCGTTATTTATGAGAGGGAGGGCCACTTGGGATCAGTTCAAGACCCAGTTCAAGAAAAAATTCTTCTCGACCACGGCTAGAGTTGCCATGGGGCTACGATTCTAGAACATCCAGCAGGGGAACCGTTCTGTTGATGAGTATGCGGCAGAGTTTAGTCGCCTGAGCCATTTCGCTCCTAGTCTGGTTGCAGACCCAGAGGAGATGATCCGTAGGTTTTGTCATGGTCTAGTTCCAGACACTGGCATTCTTATAGTGGCGAACGGTAGGACTGACTACTACCAGAGCCTAGAGTTGGCCTGGAGCATTGAGGAGCATCTTCTGTCTTGCAAGAGGCCGGCTTCTGTACACCTCGAGGGACCGTCCAAGCGTCAGGCTTTCCAGCAGAGAGCACCGACGCCGCCCCAGCAGACATACCGTCCCCCTACATCACATCACCCGACCCCGCCAGTTAGAGCCCCGGAACCCCGACAGCAGCTAAAGGGAGATTTTTGTGTCTTCTGCAAGAGGGTAGGCCACGACGCTACCATTTGTAGGAAGAGGTTGGGGCAGTGTTTGGCTTGTGGGTCTGCTACCCATCAGCTTCGGAGCTACCCAGTAGCCACGGGATCTAGAGGGCCGCTTCTGACTCAGCAGCAGAGGTTTGGGCAACATCTGCAGCAGCAGAAGGGACCTCAGGGGAAGACTTATAACCTAGCCCTTGAGCCGGAGTCGGAGCAGGTTTCGGAGCCAGATTACTTAGCTGACGTCATCACAGGTCATGTTTATTTACATACTTTTTTAGCTCTATGCTTGTTTGATTCTGGTGCATCTCATAGCTTCCTATCATTAGAGTTTATGCATAAATACCATCTAGTATCTACACCTACTTCGGAGATTAGTAGAGTGATGACGGGAGGCGGACCAGTGCCTATTAGAGCCATCTATAGATGCTCTATTACTATAGCCGGGAGAGAGTTCAGGGGACGATTCTTTGTGATGCCACTCCCTGGTTATGATATCATATTGGGGATGGACTGGCTTAGCTATGCCCATGCATCTATAGATTGTCATGAGGGTAGTATTTTGTTCAGTCACCCAGGCACAGCACCATTCGGTGTCAGGAGGACAGGGCCGGAGATCAGCCTAGAGCCGAACTGTTGTGCGACAGTTGGGGACGTAGCACCGCCACACCCTATCATTAGGGAGTTTATGGATGTATTCCCAGAGGATCTTCCAGGACTTCCGCCTGACAGAGATATGAAGTTTACTATAGATTTAGTGCCGGGTTCATCACCAGTATCCCGGGCTTGCTATAGAGTGAATTCCAAGGAGGCCGTAGAGATAAAAGAGCAGATTGATGACCTGTTGAAAAAGGGTTTCATTCGATCTAGTGCTTCTCCATGGGGAGCGCCAATGCTCTTTGTGCCTAAGAAGGATGGTACAATTCGGTTGTGTATTGACTACCGGGCCTTGAATGCCATCACCATTAAGAACAAATATCCTCTGCCCAGGATAGATGATTTGTTCGACCAGTTGAGTGAGACGAAAGTATTTTCCAGGATAGACTTGAGATCCGGGTACCACCAGGTGAAGGTTAGGGCAGCAGACATCCAGAAGACGGTGTTCAACACGAAGTATGGGCAGTACGAGTTTCTGGTGATGCCATTTGGTCTCACAAATGCGCCAGCTGTCTTTATGAATTTGATGAATAAGACATTTCACCAGTATCTGGATAAGTTCGTCGTAGTGTTTATCGACGACATCCTGATATACTCGAAGACGCCGGAGGAGCATGCAGAGCACTTGCGGATAGTTTTTGGGATTCTGAGACAGGAGAGATTGTTTGCCAAATTGTCGAAGTGCGAGTTCTTTTTAGATCGAGTGGAGTTTCTCGACCATGTAGTTACTGGAGAGGGAATCTCGGTGGATCCCAAGAAGATTGCTGCAGTTGAGACATGGAAGGCTCCGACGTCAGTTTCAGAGATCAGGAGCTTTCTGGATTTAGCAGGCTATTATAGAAAGTTCGTCCAGGACTTTGCTAGGATAGCTGAACCCATGACGAAGCTGACGCGGAAGGACGCAGAGTACATTTGGTCAGAGGACTGCCAGGCAGCATTTGAGGAGCTGAAGAGGAGGCTGACGACCGCTCCAGTTCTGACATTACCTTCAGGTTAGTCATGTAGTCGAAATACTCATGAATGTATAAGACCACGTATGCGGAAATTGGATACGGTTTTGGACACATCTTGAATACACACCTTCGATTCCTCTTGATTTTTGTAAATATATTTGGGAGATATTTAATTATAAAGCTATATATATGTATATACCCGTATGTATGTATGTATACACCTCCATGATAGCAAAATTTTATCCAACATATATGTAGAAGGTTATGCATATATATATATATATATATATATATATATATATATATATATATATATATATATATATATATATATATATATATACCTAAGGCTTGTATAAATATACATATGCATTGTAGCTTTGATAATCTTTTCACGTACATGAAATTTGTCCGTTTAACAGTTTTTTTTTTTTTTATTTATTTTTATTTATTTTTTTTTATCATAAATCTGTCCAGAATTTACCTTAGGCTTAAATGGCCCTTAATGTCAAGAAATCATAACATGAATGATCTTTTTGGGATACCTAGGCACTATGGTAGTTATATAATTACTTTTCAAATGTAAATTGATGTTTTAAGCATCTTTGAATAGCTAATTGTGATTAATAGCAGGTGATGATATGTTGATATTCCCACATTTCTAATAATTATGTTCCTACGATTTAAATAGCCTTTGCAAACCAAGAATAAAATGCATGCGTATTGCTAAGGTAAGCAAGGTCTTTATTTTTGCATATATCTTTACATGCGTGGTCCGGTGTTGAGGGTTGCTCCACCGAAGGGGTCGGCGTACCCGTTTATAATTGCGTGTTGCCGGTGTTGAGGGTTGCTCCACCGAAGGGGTCGGCGTGCCCGTATATTGATTCTTTGTGTTTACTTGTATCGGATTAATTTTCGGGTCAGTAAATACAAAGGAGACTCTGCCGAAATTTTTGAGAATTTTCAGAGTTGGTCTATTTTCGACAAACTCGGATTTCTTGGAAAATTTGACTCTAGTTCTAGACCACTTGAACCATCCATCTCCGACCTATAATATCGGAGGGATTCTTGGAATCATGTCCAATTGAATATCTTGAAATTTTACCTTGGTTCCAATATTTCCCGGACTACTTTAGTTTCGGAAAAGACAAAACTAATATTTGAAAGCGACTTGACTTCTAGGACTCCCGATTGGGAGATAGTTTCTCTGAAGTCTAAATGTTTAGAATAGGTTGCATGGGGTTGTGGGAGAGAAACCGTTGGATCACACCTGGCTAACTTCTTTGCAATATAATTTTTATTTTCATACTGATCAGTCCCTGATACGGTGTTCGTACGGCCGTGCGAATATCCGGGGTGAGGCTTAGCTCACTTTCTTGATCGCAATTGGACATCCAGGCCCTGAGTTTCAGCTCAGCTATCCATTTGCACATTACCCTGAGTTTCAGCTCAGAATATTTGTTAATTCATTAGATATCCAGGCCCTGAGTTCAGCTCAGCTCTCTAATGAATGGGTTCGATATTCTTGGAAAAGTCCAAGTCATACGAACTTCTTGATTATAACACATGATGCGATGATTTGACCCAGATGATTCGGAAACCACACATGATGTTATCTTGCTTGTAATCACATCAATATGTGATAGTACAGACGGTTGGAGTATCTAAGCACCAACCCGTTTTGTACGAGCCTGATCCCGGGCAAATGGGGTTATTGTTGAGATGCTAGGCGAGTGTGTGTGATCCATGAGTTTCTCTAAATTGCATTTAGGTCTAAAAGATCTTGTCGTGTCCTTGTGACATTAATTAAGAATCACTTTCTTTTGACTAATATCAAGGTATGAATTTAAATCACTCTAGATACTAAATCTTGTTCACTTGTCTTATTTTACGTATTCATACTTCTCCTTTGACTGAGGGCTTGCTCGTCGTATTGACGACCTAGTTTTGTTCACTAGGGATTGTTGAAGAACAGGATAGGGAACAGGCATACACTGAGGCAGAACTTTATGAATGATGTAGGACAGAGGGTTGTAGCTTTATTCTGGGAACTTCATAGCTATGTGACTTATGTATTTTGAAGAAACATGAATGCAATATGTAAGTTATGTATTTTGAAGAACAATGAATCCGAAATGTATATATGTACTTGAAGATGAGACTTGAATTATGTTGTAACATTTTGGGATAAATGCATGTTATGCTCTTTTGTGGAAAATTGTATTATTTCCTTAACTCTATGCCTACCTAGGACCTTACAGGCGACAATCGCGGGGTGCAATTGGGTTCATGTTGTATGGTCGCGTAGCCTGGGGATGTTGTACGTACTCGGCTCGCCGTATTCTGGGAGCGGGGCGTGACAAGGTTCTGGAGGTTTTACCATTTACAGCGATGCTTCAGAAAAGGGACTAGGATGTGTCCTACAGCAGCATGGGAAAGTGATTGCTTATGCATCTAGGCAATTGCGGACTCATGAGCGAAATTATCCTATCCATGACCTAGAGTTAGCTGCGGTGATCTTTGCACTCAAGTTATGGAAATATTACTTATACGGAGAGCGTATAGAAATCTTTACTGACCACAAAAGCTTGAAGTATGTGTTCACGCAGAAAGAGCTGAACATGAGGCAAAGACGATGGTTGGAGTTGATGAAAGACTTCAACATCAATTTACAGTATCACCCCGGGAAGGCAAATGTGGTGGCGGATGCGCTGAACAGGCATCCGATGGCATGGTATCTGATGATATATCGACATTTGCGGAAAGACCTGGAGAAGCTCGGTATCGAGCTAGTTCGGCTAGGATCAGTGATACAGATGATGGCGCTTGACATTCAGTCAGGTTTGATGGAGCAGATCAGGGAGGCACAGTCTACAGATGAGAGCCTTCGCAGACTTCGAGCCCAGGCTTTAGCTGGATTGCTAGATGACTTTACTGTAGCAGAGGATCGATCCTTGAAGCATGGCAGCCGATTGTGCGTGTCGAAGGGAGAGCTGGTAGAGGCAGTCTTACAGGAGGCACACCGATCGAGATATTCTATTCACCCTGGTGCTAACAAGATGTACCGTGACTTACGGAAACATCTTTGGTGGCACGAGATGAAGAGAGATGTATCACATTTCATTTCGAGATGCCTAGTTTGCCAGCAGATCAAGGCGGAGCGCCAAAGGCCAGCTGGTTTGTTGCAACCGTTACCCATTCCCGAGTGGAAGTGGGAACACATTATGATGGACTTCGTCTCAGGGCTTCCTCGTTCATAAGAAGGAAAGGATGCCATTTGGGTCATCGTGGACATGCTGACGAAGTGTGCGCACTTCATACCCTTCAAGGGGGGGCTTTCCACCAAGAAGTTGGCGGAGCTATACATGCAGCAGATAGTTCGCCTACAGGGAGTGCCAGTGAGCATCGTGTCGGACAGAGACAGCAGATTCACGTCCCACTACTGGAGGAGCTTGCAGGAGGAGTTGGGCAGTCGGCTCAAGTTCAGTACGGCGTACCACCCGCAGACAGATGGGCAGTCCGAAAGGACGATACAAACACTGGAGGATATGCTAAGGACCTGCGTACTGGACTTTGGAGGATCATGGGAGAGCCATCTGTACTTGGTAGAGTTTTCATACAACAACAGCTACCAAGCCAGTATCGGTATGTCTCCTTTCGAGGCGCTATATGGACGACGATGCCGTACACCGCTCTTTTGGGACGATGTCGGAGACAGAGTTATGCTTGGGCCAGAGATGATCACAGATGCAGCAGAGAAGGTCGGGATAATCAGAGACAGGCTCAGAGTAGCTCAGGACAGGCAGAAATACTGGGCTGATGCTAGTCGCAGACCGATGGAGTTCGCAGACGGTGATATGGTGCTAGTGAAGATATCACCTACTAGAGGGACGATCCGGTTCGGACGAGGAGGGAAGCTGAGCCCCAGATACATCGGGCCGTTCGAGATACTTGGCATGATTGGAGAGGTAGCTTACAGGGTTGCACTTCCACCCAACCTAGCAGGAGTTCACGATGTATTTCACGTATCTCAACTGAGGAGATATGTTCCAGACCCCAGTCATGTGCTAGATCATTCAGAGTTGGAGATCGGGCCGAGTCTTACAGTTTCTTAGCAGCCAGTGGAGATATTAGACAGGAGGGAGAAGAGGCTGAGGAACAAGGTTATACCCTTAGTACGAGTAGCTTGGAGCCGTCACTCTCCGGGTGAATCTACTTGGGAGAGGGAGTCGGACATGAGGGAGAGATACCCTTACCTGTTCGATCCAACCGCTGCGAGGGAACCACCCATTCCCGCTTGATACCTTAGAGGTTAGTTTCGATGATAGACTTAGTCATTTGTTGCATTGCTTGCTATGTTAGAATATTGTAGGGTCTTCAATCCTTGTGAATTTCGAGGACGAAATTTTTCAAGGAGGGAAGACTTGTGAGCCCCTGTTTTTTAAAAATTTATTTAATTAGTGTTAATTAGTTGTTAAGGTCATATTTAGCCTTAAAATGATTTACTATAATTATTAGGAATTTTATATAATTTTTAAATAATTTTAAATGAGTTTTAAATACTAAAATACCATTTTGCAATTAGTTAAATATCATTTTGTAATTTTTAGAATTGTTTTTATATCATCATGCAATTTGTTAAATTGTTTTTAAAACAGTTTGTAAATTATAAATTGCTATATTTCAACTATGCAAATTATTATTTGCATTTACCTAGGGGAGGGACCAGTTTGTAATATCCTAAACTCTAGGGACCCTAATGTAAACTTCCCTTTCACCCATCCCTGTCCGACGTCTGACCGACGACTCGATGCCGACCTGCCCCCGCCATTTTCGGCCAGCACGATGCCCCAACCTACCTCCCTTCCCTATAAAACAAACCCTAGACTCAGCCCTAACCCTAGAACAACCCTACGACCACCACCGACGCTCCACAGCGCCCTTTCTTCCCCGACGAGCAAAGACCCAAACCCTAACTCTGACGAGACTCGATGCCGCCCCCACAGCAACCTTCACCACCAACCACCACCGTCGACGAGTTCGCCGCAGCGAGCTGAGTCGATCGCCACCACTCCGCCGCGACCACGTCGCCTCAGCCGTCGTCCAGCACGTTCAAAACCCCTATTGAAGTCGGACACGTAAGTAGCAGCGTGTCTACCGTGTTGTACATGTCTCGTACACACGTATGTGGTTCGCCAGGACACGGGGACCTTAGCCCAGTGCTTGGACACGCGAGTCGAGACTCGTGTGTGTCGTAAATGACCCAGACACGTAGACACCTGTGTTCCTAACTGTCAGGACACATGGTTTGTTATATCGGGTTTACTATTATTAGCTTAAAACCTAAATAAATTAAACTGAATCCTAACCCTAACACAAGCTGCGGGCTGACCCCCTGGCCAGCCCGACCCAACTCAAGAACCCGACCCAGAGGGCCGAGTTTGAACACCCCCCCCAGCGCTGTTATTTCTTTTCCTTTTTCTTTTTCTTTTTGTTTTGTTTTTATGTTTATATATATATATATATATATTTTTGTTTTTATGTTTACATATATATATATAAATAAATATATATATATATATAAATATATATATATATATATATATATATATATATGTATATATATGTATTTCTGTATATTATATATATATATATATATATATATATATATATATATATATATATATATATATATATATACAGAAATACATATATATATAGATATATATATATATATATATATATATATACTATATATATATATATATATATATATATATATAGATATATATATATATATATATATATATATATATATGTTTTCTGTATATATATATATATATATATATATATATATATATATATATATATATATATATATATATATATAATATATATATTATATATATACTATTATATACGTATATGTACAGTATTAATATATATTATATATTATTTCTTAGATATATATATATTCCTTATATATATATATATATATATATATATATATATATATATAATATATATATATATATATATATATATATATATATATACTATTATATACGTATATGTACAGTATTTAAATATATATTATATATTTATTTCTTAGATATATATATATTTCCTTATATATATATATATATATATATATATATATATATATATATATATATATATATATATATATATACATAGCTATTTTAGTCTTTATACTTTACGTAATATTTTATATATATTATACTTTAATATATGTACATATACTTGTCATATTTATGTGACTACTATGTATAAATTCACATAGTTAAAATATTAATATTTATTATGTATTTTTACGTCTTTGTATTTTTGTGTATTTAAATTACTACAACCATTTGGTGTCCAAGCCTAGCATAGATTTTTAGGCTCAAATTGTTTCACTTAACAAAATGCCTGGAAGTCGAATTTTGAAAATAAAACGGGAAAGAGGTACAAGAAGTACAAATTTGATTCTGGAGAAGTATTGCTATGGAAGTCTGATCTGTAAATAATCACTTTGTTCCTTGGACCATATGATGATGATGAAGATCGCTGCTTGAAGTTGAACAACCGGAAGAACTAAGTCACCAGAAAGGTATCGACGCACTTGGGCACTGATGGCGAGGCCGAATGCTTTCCTGCTTTGCTTCACTCTGTTCTGAAAAAAAGGTTGAAGAAAAATGCTCCCGAAATCTCTAAGTTCTGATCTCTGTATTCTCTCCTCTCTCTGTGTGTGTTAAGAGAAAAGGTAAGTCTATTTATAGACTTGGGCTTCCGTGCGTAAAAACTCAGCTTAAGTTCCGTCTTTACGCTAACAACCGCCACCCATGATCAAAGTCATCTTTAGCATACGTTGACACGTGTCCCATCATTTCAGTAAGAATAGGATACACGTATACACGTTCTTCGAGATGTGTGGCATGAAATCCATGTAGGCAAACCACGTTTCAAATTGATCAGAAAGACCAGGGCGTAAAAATAGCCCCAATGTACTCCGAGCGTAAAGCAGTGGATTGGACGTAAAGTAGCCCTGTTATAGACTTCCCGCGTAAAGTGGTTGTTAAATAACCTTGAGCGTAAAAGTAGCTCAAATAGACTTTACGCACACGTCAACTGTTGAGCGTAAAAGCTCGTATAGTCTTCATGCGTAAAAGAAGCCATAGTGTGAGCGTAAAGTAGCTCAATCCACATGCTAAACGACAACATTAGTCTCTGTGTAAAAATAAATCCCTTTGAATTCTGTGATATATGCCATCATTAATATCTCCACGTCAGAGTTTGCATTAAATGCGAGACTTGACAGCTTTGTCCAGCGTAAAAGTGGCTGATCTGTCCTTGGCGTAAAATCATGGATATAGACCCGAGCGTAAAATGATCTGCCTGCTTTAGGCGTAAAGCGGTTAGCCTTGTCTTGGGCGTAAAGAGATTAACCACTCTGCTTGGCGTAAAACAGATCACTTATGAATGAGATGACTCTTTCTTTGAAGCACTTTTTACGCTCCTACAAGACCCCCTTCAAAGTTTTCAAATATCTCCAAAATTTGGAACACTTTGAACAGAAGCGTAAAAATTGAGTTTTGACCAGTCAGCGTAAAATTCGGGATACGCAACAGTCATCCGCGTAAAAGCGGGGATATCCAACAGTCGGCGTAACTTTCAAGAAAAACAATGTCGGTCAACACTTAACTGTCACAATGAATTTCTTTCTCGAAACTTTCGAATGTTTTCTCATCTTCCCGAGTGAGCAGTTTCCAACGAGGAATATGAAGAGTCGATTTAATTGTATAAATAAGAAGAAATTCTTCACTCTTGTCATTCATCCTCATAGTGACATGGCGCCAAGGAACGAGATTACTAACAAAGAGGCTTCGAGCTCCAGGCTTGATTTTGAGCGAGCATGCAACCTTTTAGAGTGCTTTGGACAGACTCCTGCAGTCTTTAGTCGCATCGATGGTGGTCCCCCAACTGCGTACGAAGGGCCAGGAGATGCAGAAGCATTTCTTAATCTGATACGTCGCTCCGGGATTCGCAATATGCACGAACTAGATGTCTTCCTTCGTCAGCCCAACGAAGGAGAAAAATAATATTTTTTATGTATTGCGAATCTTTAATCTGTAGGGGTCCACTTCTCCCTTTTTATAAATAAAGTCTGATGTTAATCTCATCTGTTGGTATATAGAACTATTCAGCACTTATTTTGACTGCTTCTATGGTTGTTAATTCCCAAGAAACAAACCAACACGTGGCATCTGTCTTGTGGTTACGAGAGCCTTTAAATAGGATCTTCTCCCGAAATAGACTCATACCAATCAGTTTCTTCAGTTTTTATAAATAGCCGAGAATGTTTCATATATTCTCATTCTTATTCCTCTGAAGATAACTTTCTGCAATGTCGTTCTCCAACAAGTGACAATGGCGAAGCTTTCCAACAGTGTTCCTTTGTACGCCCAGTCATTAGACGTAGATTCAACCACCATTAAAGCTAAATCATTTGACTTAAATGGTAAGTCTGATCGTAAGCAAATATCTATCTTCGAATTTTTTGTTGAAAACAGCTATTTATGGGCGTAAAGCCCTGCTGAAGCACTGGCGTAAAAGCCTTGCTGAATCACTGGCGTAAAAGCCTTGCTGAAGTATTGGCGTAAAAGCCTTGCTGAAGCACTGGCGTAAAAGCCTTATTGAAGCACTGGCGTAAAAGCCTTATTGAAGTACTGGCGTAAAAGCCTTGCTGAAGCACTGGCGTAAAAGCCTTGCTGAAGTACTGGCGTAAAAGCCTTGCTGAAGCACTGGCGTAAAAGCCTTGCTGAAGCACTGGCGTAAAAGTCTTGCCATTTGTTTTTAGTTAGCGTTTAATACGCATCTGATGATACTTCTGTCTAAAATGCTTCTTTTTTTGTTGTTTTCTGCAGAAGCTTGGCCGAAAAGCTCTTTCAGAACCGGCATTGGTGACTTTGACGCTGTGAAGAGCGTTCTTCTGACATCAACATCAGGGAGCTCATGCGCTTTTGACGCGCAAATCAGACAACTCAGAATCTTCGTGGGATAGAAGGGTCTTCCTCTGTTGGTAGGAAGAGCCTTTATACACGGAGAGTTGGATGGTGGAGTCAACTTTACCCCGAGAAATCGGGTAGTAGAGTTCCTTTCACGGCAGAACTAGGAATCGTATCCCAATGCTGGATACATTCCTATCTCCTCTGGAAGGCCGTCCCTAATCCACCAGTTGTATTGGCAGCAACACGCCTTCGGGCTGCCATACTCTGGGATTCTCCTCTCGTCTGAGAGAGAAGACCAGAGTTTGATTCCTTCTGTTCTGGTCGCCACAAAGGCTTGGACAGCAAGGAATTGACACCAACAACGAATCCGACGAAGAAGATCCAAAGAAGAAAATAGATCTCTATTAGGTTATCGTTGTGTGCATAGAATGAAAATTAAAAATTATAATAGATTTCTATTATGATTTGTAAGAAAGTCTAAGAAATGTAATAGACTTTTATGATGATATGAGAGTGGAAATGATAAATTTTCTATGCTCAATGACTTGTATCTATCAAGATATAATATGGACATGATAGGTAATGAAATCTTGTTTTCTGTTTTTAGAGTACACAATACTATCAGAGGTAATATGGACATGACAGTATGTGAGAACTCAAAGAAAAGTAGATTAATATCTATGCAGAGGTCCAATAGAAATGATAGATAAGAAAAGTGAGTAGATTTAATATTTATCCAGAGGTCATGAAAATATGATAAATAACGAATCCCACTTTTTAATCAATTGATAAGATAGAAGATTTAAAACCCCTCTCTAAGGAGACAAGAAGTCAGCTTAACCAAACCTTGGTAGCTGGGGAATAAGAAGATAGATGTCATGAGCATATACGCCAAAAAGATGGACGAACCAACGTATCTTTCGGAAAAAGAAAGGACACTTCAATTCCATAATTAAATGGATGAACCTGATAAAATGAACGAATAGACCTTTTCAGGAATGAAAAGTTGTCTTCAATTTCGAAGACCGGTTCATCAACAGTCCTCTTCTATAAATAGGCGAGAACTCTCTGTAACTATTTCATTCTTATTTCTACTCCTCAATTGAAAATGTCTTCCGGGGATATGCAGCAAAAGAATGAAATCTCCAGGAAAGTTGAGGATATCACTGAGTTGTGCCCCGTTGAGCCGATAGTGTCAGGTCCAACCGAAGTAGGTAAAAGTTCTTCTACACCCAAGCCTCCCCAAGACATCCTTGCTTTCTTATTAGAGCCGGGGAAAACTCCTGAAGAAGAAGCGCTGAGGATGGCTGCCTGCAAGTTTTGTATGAACTCAGGCGACGATGCCCTCGAGGCATTAACTGACTATGTATTCAATAAGGGAGGCAGTTGTCCTCGTCCTTGATCTTTTGTCTTGAACAAAAATAATAAGAGAAGTTTTATTTTTTTGTTCTGTCTTTTTATACATAGTATTTCTTAAGAAATTTGCCATTGATCGGCAGCATGAGTAGATCTCCATTGGGCTTTGATAACCGATAGGCACCATTGTAAAACACGGACTCAATTACATAAGGGCCTTCCCATTTCGCTTAGAATTTTCCTTTGCTTTTGTGAGTCATCACCATCGGTCTTCGAACAGCTAATACAAGTTCTCCAATCTTGAATACCCTTTCTTTCACTTTACGATTGAAAGTTCGAGATATACGGGCTTGATATAGCTCGATATGCTATTGTGCTTGAAGACGCTTCTCATCCAATCCTTCAAGTTCTTGGAGTCGTAAGCGATCATTATTTTCTGTAGTTAGCTCATTAGTAATGGCTATTCGTAGAGATGGGATCTGGATTTCCAATGGGAGGACAGTTTTACATCCATAAACCAATGAGAATGGTGTAAAACCAGTAGGAGTCCGGACTGTTGTTCGATAAGCCCATAAACACTCTCCGAGTTTCTCATTCCAATCACGTTTATTAGAAAAGACAAACTTTTTGAGAAGTTTAATGATCGTCTTATTGAAAGCTTCGGCTAAACCATTAGCAGCTGGATTATAAGCCGTAGAAGCCAAATTCTGAATTCGATTCTTATCACAGAACCGATAAAATGGCTGACTGGCAAATTGTGGACAATTGTCATAAATTATCCATCGAGGAATCCCGAAGCGATAAACGACATGGTGCTTGATGAAGCTGATCACATTAGATGTTTTCACTTCAGCAAGGGGAACTGCTTCTGCCTACTTAGAAAAGTAATCGGTTATAGCTAATATAAACCGATGTCCCTTGACAGAAGGTGGATTAATAGGACCAATGGTATCCATACCCCAAGCTTCGAAAGGCCAAGAGGCTGCTGTAGGATGTAGAAATTCAGAAGGTTGATGAATAAAGTCTGCATGAATTTGACATGCTTTACACCTTCTGGCGTAATCCACAGCATCTGCTATCATGGAAGGCCAATAATACCCCATTCTTCGGATGCGATCTTGTAATTTAGGACCTGGTTGATGAGCACCACAAATACCATCATGAGCTTCTCGCAGTATTTGTTTGGCTTCACTTTCTGAGAGACAGCGCAGCAAGAGTCCATCATATGAACGACGGTATAGCATATGTAAAGACGAATCATAATAGAATCAAAATGATCGTCTCTTAATTGATGCAGCTTCTTTAGGATCTTCAGGCAAAATCCCATGAACTGCATAATCAATGAATGGAGCTCTCCAATCCTTTTGCTGGAAACTAGACTCTGTAGTATAACTTTGTTCAATATACAAGTTATTCTTGACACAAAACAAGTCTCGATCCAATAAGGTAATTGTATTTTGCCTTCGGATTGGAACAGCCAAGTCTGCGGCTAAGCTAGCAAGAGCATCAGCTTCCATATTCTGAGAGTGTAGTACAAACTCAATGAAGAATCCTTTGAATGAAAGGACCAGTTCAACTACCACTTGATGATAAGGAATGAGATCAGGATTTCTGACTTCATAAGTCCCTCTAACTTGGTTAACAATCAATTGAGAATCTCCATAAGCTTCTAGGAACTCAATATCCAGTTGTTTTGCTACTTGGAGACCAATCAATAGAGCATTATATTCTGCTACATTGTTGGAACATGATTTATTGAGAGAGTAGGCACGGTATATGACCATTTTGTCAGGAGAAACCAAGACAATTCCTATCCCAGAGACAATATTACCTTTAGGTCCCACTCGTGATGCTCCATCAAAATATAAATGCCATATGTCATTCTTCAAAGTCATATTACAATCCACGACTTCATCTGGAATATCCTCATATAACTTCGAAATTTTAGGTATAGGGTGGGCAGCTAAGAAATCAGCTAATGCTTGACCCTTTACTTATTTTTGAGGTACATAAACCATGTCATAAGGAGTGAGTAACATCGCCCAGGTAGCTAACCTGGAATTAAGAATGCTCGGTTTTCTCATCAATACCCGAATGGAATTTATTCTGGAGATGACATGAATAGTCTATCCTGTGACATAATGTCTTGTCTTTTGGTCGGCAAAACCAAAGCTAGACATTCCTTTTCCACAGGAGTATACCTGTGTTCAGCTTCGACCATCATTCTGCTCAGATAATATATTGCTTGTTCATGACCCATATCACTTTTCTGTGCAAGAAGAGCGCCAAGTGAATGATCCAAGGCTCGAACATATAGCAAAAATGGCCTTCCTACCACCGGAGGTACCAGAACAGGTGGGTTTGTAAGGTATTACTTAATGTCATTGAAGGCTTTCTGACACGCTTCATCCCAAACAAAAGATACGTCTTTCTTTAATAGACGAAAGAAAGGTTGACATCTCCCAGAAAGATTGGATATAAATCTTCTAATATAAGCAATACGACCCTGAAAGCCACGGAGTTCTTTCAGGTTACGAGGAGGATGCATTTCAAGAATTGCTTTAACCTTATCAGGATCAACGTAGATACCCTGAGAAGTAATGACAAATCCTAAAAACTTGCCACTGGAAACCCCTAAGAAAGACTTAGTAGGGTTCATTTTCAATTGATGCTGGCGCATCAATTCAAATACTGTCCTCAAGTCCTGAATGTGATCATCCTTTGATCAACTTTTAACAGCAATGTCATCTACATAGCATTCAACTATCTTACGTAGATGTTCTTGAAAGATGTTGCTCATAGCCCGTTAATACATGGCACCGGCATTTTTAAGACCAAACGGCATAACCGTATAACAGTAAACCCCAAGGGGTGTACGAAAAGCGGTATGCTTCTCATCTTCTGGATGCATCTTGATCTGATTGTATTCTGAGAATCTGTCCATGAAAGACATGCGTTCAAAACCACATATATTGTCTATCATGACATCAGTAATGGGAAGTAGAAATTCGTCCTTTGGACAGATCGTATTAAGATCTCGATAATCTATACAAACTCGGACTTTTTCGTTCTTCTTCATGACAGGAACAATATTGGCAACCCAATCCGGGTGTTGCTCTTCACGAACAAATCCACATGTGATTAACTTTTTGACTTCTGCTTCAATTGCATCCATCATATCTGGTCTAAAGCACCGTTGCTGTTGTTTTATAGGCTTGACATTGGGCAAAATATTGAGTTTATGAGTAGCAACTTTAGGATCTAATCCTGGCATATCCTCATAACTCCATGCAAAGATGTCAATATATTCTTTGATAAGTTTTATCAATTCATCCTTTTCATCTTCGAAAAGATTCTTACTGATGAATATTGGTTTGGACGTAATTCTATCTCCAACATCAATCTGGATAACCTCATCTTCTGTAGGTGGTTGTCGCTGTTCAAAACGAAGTTTCCATTGAGTATCCATCTGTTGAGCCCAAGGATCATTCTCAAATGGTTCTGATTTACCATCAATTTGAACCATATTGACTGAGAATACTTGTCCAGATTCATCATATGAGGAATGAGACAAATCGGATTCAACGAATTGAATCTCTTCCGAATCTGATGATTGTGAAGAGCTAGAAGAGAATTCTTCTTGTATATCGTCATTAAACATATAGGACGGATCATATCCCAACCCATGACGAGTCTTCTGGTAAAACGGATCACCATATAACGGTAGTCGTCTACCCTTGCCTTGATTGAGACCTTACATAGTCTTCAAATCATATCCCATGTTCTGGATAATCTTGATAGATTATTGACTGTATTTGTCAATTCGGATTCTCCCTTTGTCTTTATCCTTCAGCTCATCTGCCTGAGCAACAGGGATATTTCTAGCCAGGCCAAACACAATTTAGCGCTTATTTTTCTTATCAGACGAAACCACGAAATAAGATTCTTCGTGACGTCTAAAAGTTACGCAAGCTTGTGATAAAGCGGCCACAGGTAGAAGATAAGGAGAAGATGTTAGAAACCTTTGAGCATAAGGTCCAACATCTACATGAGGAGGAATTTTTTTTCCTTATGATCGATGTATAAAGTTCCTTCTGGCTCTATGTCACCTTTATATTGATGATTTTGCTTATCCGAAGATAAAGTCATTCTTTCAATAAACTTGACAACCATATACTCAAAAAGGAAATCTTTATTGATACCAAGAAGTACAGAATGATCAATATTTACATTATTTACAATCTGATTACTACGCTTCAGATTAATCAACAGTGGACCATTATCCATCTTCTGCGTAGATTTGCCAAGATTGACAATCAATGGTGGTTCTGGATCATTCGTACAAGAAGTACGCCCTTTGACTTTAATCACAAAAGGTTGAACTTGGTTCTTAGCAGGAATATTTATTGATTCCTTAGATGAAGTTTGAGTTCTTCCTTTAACCTTGATTATCAAAGGTTGATCATTGACAGGTTGGGATTGGATTCGTCCCTTGACTATGATCTTCAAAGGTTGCTCTTCTGGTAGATCTTCATTAAGAGATTGATCCTCAGTAGGTGATTGGTCTTCAGCCATGTCTGATATCTCTTTCACATGCTCTTGTTTATAAAGCCTTGAATCAGAAAAATAGGCTTCGACACCCTTGAAAGGATTGATATCAGCAAACTCAGTTTTCATAACTCCTTGGAAATCCACATACTTGAAGTATTGGTGGAGAGTTGAAGGCACAATATTGTGCTCATGAATCCATGGTCTTCCCAAAAGGATATTATAGGAGACATCTGAGTTGATAACATAGAAAGTTACCATGGTTCAAAGATCACCAATCTGAATCTGCAGACGAATCTTCTCCAGTGGTTTACTCTTGCCAGAGTTAAAACCAACTATTGTAGTACTAGTGTAAGTCAGCTCACTAGTAGGAATCCTCAGGGGTCTTAGCATACTCTGAAGAATTATGCTAATTGAGGACCCAGAATCAATGTAAATCCTGTCAATTTTAGTGGATCCAATATACCCAGTGTAGCACAGAGGCATGTCATGCTTGTTATGCTTCAACAGCATATCTTCTTGTGTAAAGGTGATGTTGGGAATTGCTTACATCACACTATGACATTGCGGGCATGACACTGGTATATTATCAGGAGTCTTGAGTTGAGCCAAGCATGAATCTACTTGAAGTAAAGCTTCACTCAAAGTCTCTCTGCTTTCTCTAGAAAGACGAAGCAGTTCAAATATAGATAGTCTAGCCGAAGTATTGGCCAATTGAGCTAGAATATCAAATTTGTAAGGTTTTATCACCACCCCCTGACTGGAAGCGGACTTCAATGGGACGTCAAAGCGTACTGCTTTCTGTTTCCCCTTTTCAACCACCGAGGGTTTAGCAGGAATAAGAGAAGGTTGAGCTGGTAGTGTCTCCACTACGTCTTCTGCTTCTTTAGAGGCTCCCTCATAATCTTTGTGGTACTCTTTTCCAGATCTTGTACCAGCAAAAGTTTCTTCGTTAGACTTAGGAGAAGAAAGTACCATATTACAGGATTTAGTCTTTCTTTCCTTAGCCTTTTTCTTGTAAGAATTGTTAAGAGGAGCTTCAGAACCCAATCCAACAGTAGAATTTTGATTTTGAATCTGTAAAGGAAGTCGTATTCCTTTATCATAATTCAAACCTTCTGCCTTCTGAAAGTCATAACCCATCTTCTTCATGAGATGAACAGATTGCTGACTATACAAGTGAGTGGGCAGCAGACTTTTAACAGATGTTTCAACCAAAGAGGAAAAAGCAGGACCTTCTGTAACCATAGGAGAATGAAGAATAGATGTCTCTGTAGCTATGGGAAGAGAAGGATTCGGGATACGAGGAAAAATTCCTGTCGGAGCCTTTTCATAAGCAGCAAAGACTTGTTGTGCCCGGTATAAAGGAACATTATTCATGGCTAGCCACTGCTGATGAGTAAGCTTGAGCTTGGTAGGAGGAGCTAGACTTGGAGGACAGAGGTTCAGTCCTTTCAATCTATCTTCTAAAGGAAGGCCATCCCATAGATGATCCAAGTCATTAGAATCTGGAATAACATGAGAAATTATGTTGCAAGTTCTGACTTTCTTGCCCTTCTTGGATTTTGAAGTTTTACCTTCATTTTTCAATTCAGGCACTAAGTCAGGATGTACCCACATAATTTCACCATTCTTTAATGTGAGTGGCAGCAATCCTGCATTTTCTTCTCTGGCAGGCGGGATATTCACGATCTTCATCGTCGCCTTCGGAATTAGGATAATTCTATCTGGGACTTGCTGTGGAGAAAAATTTTCGAACTGAAGAGAAACCATATTGGTCGTAACCGTATGGTCATCATTGGTTAAAGCAATAGCACCACCATTTATCAGCTCTTGGATTTTCTTTTTCAAGACATAGCAAGCACTGGTAGGATGATTAATGTATCTATGATAGATACAATATTTGGGATTGTCAGTCAGATTCACCTCATTAGGCCTCTTTGGCTCTAGAATCTGAAGTTTACCACTCTTTACCAGACATTGAAATATTCCTGGGATATCACTTTCGTCAAAAGAGTATTCTTCCTTTGACCTGGAAGATTCTTGATTGTTCGGCGTCGTTTTGTTCTTGGAAAGATTGACCATAAGAGTATCTTTTCCCTTCACATTACGATTGCCAGGATTATTACTAGGATTACTTTTCTTTCCTTTATCTTCTGAAGAGAAAATCATCCCATGTTCTCGAGCCAACCTACCATTGGTCTTGGCAGAAACTGCTGCTATGATGAATGAAGCCCAATCTGTAAATTGGGAACCCGTGAAAACAGTGATGGATGGTCGCAGATTTATCTTGTATGTATCAATCAACGCTGAATCTGGCATACCAGGAGGCATTTTTAAAGTAGCCTGTCGGAAACGTTCGATGAACGTCCGAGTATCTTCTTTCTCCTTTTGTTTGATTTCTATCAAGGAAGACATGTTCATGTCCATACCTCCTTCATAGAAACGGGAGAGAAACATTGCCTTAAATTCGTCAAAAGACGAAATAGAATTATCGGGTAAACTACGATACCAGTCGTAAGCTGAACCCGTCAGGCACCCGATGAACACTCGAATGAGAAGAGCATCATTTTTCTGCAAGTGTACAGTCATAATATCAAAGTAATTGATATATTGACTGGGAGATGCTTTTCCATCGAACAAAACCATAGATTGTGGCTTGAATTTCGGTGGAAAGGGTACATCATTCCAATGAGGAGGATAAGGTTGCTTGATCCCTAACCTCTGGAGCTGATCTTTGTGCCTCAAAACTTCAAACTGTGCTTTGAGCTCACGCACTGCTTGGATGGCTTCACTAGTTTGGGGAAGCACATTTGATTGAATGGTTGTTGGATGTACCGTAACCCCCACTGGAGGTGGTACGTCTTCAGGAATGATGGAATCTGGGGATGCAGAATTTTGATTAACAGCAGGCTCTTGAATATTCAAAGGTATTTCAGCCCCTTGACTATCTTGAGTTTGTGCTTCTACTGGTACTGGTGTTATTACCGTCGGCTGAGCAGTTTGCCGATTCAAAATTATCTGATGCATGCTTTACACCATGTTAAGCATATCTTTCAGTGATTGCTCAACGGCAGTGAGACGTTGTTCTGTATTAGCAGATGACGTCTCTGGTTCATCTCCAACAGTGTAGGATTCAACCTTTCTTGAAGATACAGAAGGATTTGTATAAAAGTATGAATCCACACTTTCAGTCTCGGACTCAAAAGATTGAGTACCCCCAGCTTCTGAATCAGAAGTCTGCATTTGTCTTTGTCTTCTTGATCGAGTGTTCTGATATACTCCTTCAAAGGAATCAAGAAGTCTGTTGAACTGTTGCTGACCTGGAGTTTGGGACATATTTCATCTCGGACGTCGTCCTCTGTTAGTATGAGATGCCATGTTTACTGACGCATATGACAACTCATGTTCTTGGTCTTCAGTTTGTTGTTGAGACACATTAAAATTCAATAGATCAAAAACTGACCGTTTTGAAACCGAACAACAACAATTGATTACAACCTGGTGATAATCATAATGATGTTTTTCTTGGAGAAATGTCACCGGAGATTGTCTATTCTTACGCTTTTGCATTAGTAATTCACGTAAGTCGGAAGGAGTGGAGGGAGTAGTCTTCTTTATTACATTTGCGGTGGAAAAACATTTAGTTTCCTGTGTATAAATTGTACATTTCTACGCGTTTGGAGTTGTGTGCGTAAATCTTGAGATTTTTTAGCACGAAGGACTCCATTTTTATTGCGTGTAATTTGTAGATTTGGTACTTTGCGCAGAGCAGTATAAGAAGGTTATTGGTGTAGAATTGAAGTTTTACCAACATGATTTTTACGCTGTATACGTTTAGGTACATTCATATTAGATGTACAAACATCGTTGTGAATTTTATCTACACTGTCACAGACATGAGACTTACCTTTACGCGTAAAACGTAAAAATTGATTATCTACCACGTCGCAGACGGGAGATTTTGTTTTACGCGAGGAGCATAATTTGTGTGTGTCTACCACGTCACAGACGGGAGACTTATTTTTACACTCAGAAGTATTAGAATCTGCCACATTACAAATGGGAGACTCATCTTTATGTATTGAGCGTAAAAGTTGGTTTTTACCCACTGAGCGTAAAACCTGGTTCTTACGCAGTGGGCGTGAAACCTGATTATCTTCACCGTTACAAACAGGAGATAAATCGTCACACTTTGAGTGCAACTCTGAAGTAAGGACTGCCTCGTTACGAACGGGAGCCCCTATGACAGGAGTGGGAAGAATTTCCTTGCCACTAGCAGCAACAGAGAGATCAGAAGCTATTTTGGATTTAGGAATCCAAACTTTTCGTGCTTTGCAAGATTTTTGAACATTGGAGTAGCGAGAACCACCCCCAGTTCGGAGCATTTCTTCATAGGCAGTCTGGTCGAAGTGTACAACCAGAGTCTTTTTGGTCGAACCGACCGAAACATCATCATATTGAGCAATTGTCTTCTCGTCAGAAGAGAAGGTCGTCCCCAGCAGAGTCGCCATTTTTGTTTCACTTAACAAAATGCCTGGAAGTCGAATTTTGAAAATAAAACGAAAAAGAGGTACAAGAAGTACAAATTTGATTCTGGAAAAGTATTGCTATGGAAGTCTGATCTGTAAATGATCACTTTGTTCCTTGGACCATATGATGATGATGAAGATCGCTGCTTGAAGTTGAACAACCGGAAGAACTAAGTCACCAGAAAGGTATCGACGCACTTGGGCACTGATGATGAGGCCGAATGCTTTCCTGCTTTGCTTCACTCTGTTCTGAAAGAAAGGTTGAAGAAGAATGCTCCCGAAATCTCTAAGTTCTGATCTCTGTATTCTCTCCTCTCTCTGTGTGTGTTATGAGAAAAGGTAAGTCTATTTATAGACTTGGGCTTCCGTGCGTAAAAACTCAGCTTAAGTTCCGTCTTTACGCTAACAACCGCCACCCATGATCAAAGTCATCTTCAGCATACGTTGACACGTGTCCCATCATTTCAGTAAGAATAGGATACACGTACACACGTTCTTCGAGATGTGTGGCATGAAAGCCATGTAGGCAAACCACGTTTCAAATTGATCAGAAAGAACAGGGCGTAAAAATAGCCCAATGTACTCCGAGCGTAAAGCAGTAGATTGGGCGTAAAGTAGCCCTGTTATAGACTTCCCGCATAAAGTGGTTGTTAAATAACCTTGAGCGTAAAAGTAGCTCAAATAGACTTTACGCACACGTCAACTGTTGAGCGTAAAAGCTCGTATAGTCTTCATGCGTAAAAGAAGCCATAGTGTGAGCGTAAAGTAGCTCAATCCATATGCTAAACGACAACATTGGTCTCTGTGTAAAAACAAATCCCTTTGAATTCTGTGATATATGCCATCATTAATATCTCCACATCAGAGTTTGTATTAAATGTGAGACTTGACAGCTTTGTCCAGCGTAAAAGTAGCTGATCTGTCCTTGGCATAAAACCATGGGTATAAACCCGAGCGTAAAATGATCTGCCTGCTTTAGGCGTAAAGCGATTAGCCTTGTCTTGGGCGTAAAGAGATTAACCGCTCTGCTTGGCGTAAAACAGATCACTTATGAATGAGATGACTCTGTCTTTGAAGCACTTTTTACACTCCTACACAAATGTGTTTTCACACATTCAAGACCTGTACAAGTCATATTGGACTTGATTCATGGCCTTGGGTCCTGTATTTGAACTCTGGTTCAAATTATGTACATGGACAAAATACGCAAATAATTAATTATTTAATTTCAGATTGTGTACCATGCTGTTTTTGAATTTCTAAAAATACTTAAATTACTGTTAAAATTCTAGGAAAATAGTATTTAGATACTATGTTAATTTAGCTAATTCAGTATAATTTTTACAGTATTTAATTTACAGTTTTGCTACTGTTTTGGCATATGAAACCAGAACTCATTTTCTGTGTACTTAGAAAAACTGATTTTTATAAAATACTTGTACTGGTTAATAAATTCCAGAAAAATTATAATAAATTTCTATAATTAACAAGCATCATTTTGATACTTTATTTTATGTAAAATTGAGCTTTTTGTCTATCTCAAAAATTGTTGGAACACAATGTTCATTTGATTTATTTATTGAATAATTACGACTTGCAACTTTTTGTGTTATTTTGAGTTATAGCCGTATTAAACCTCACCCCTCACTAGTGTAAAGACCCTAGTATGTTAGTTATAGTATTGTGTCACCTCACATTGGTCTCCTATGCTAAAGTCATCATTTTGGCTAGGTGCCCAGTCACAAGTCGTGTTGCACCAATTAGTGTCTTAGTGTTTTAGCTTAGTGTAAAAACTAAGTTTATGTATTTATTTCTACAGTGACGATTTACCAGGCATCTATAGCATTTTATCGCAGCTTGCTTTGCTTTGCTAGAGGCAAGTACTTTCTACGAACTTTACATACTGCTATAACAATAAACTGTGATTCACCAACCATGTTAAATGCTGATCCTTGGGGTAGCAAGTTAAAACTTTGCATGTTGTATTACTTTCAGTCTCTGCCATGTTTAGGATAGTTTTCATATCTCTCACATGTTTAAACAACGGGTTAAGGAAAAACTGCTAGTAATGTACGTGATCATGACCCCCTTCTCCGTATATATTTATCGAGCACCGTTACGTTCTATATGTATCTGTGTCGTATGTCTGGTCCTGCGTTTGTGTATGGATGTACACCGATGCCGTTAAGTGTACACATGTACACTTCAGAAAATTGATATGTACCGCTGTACATCCTGATTACCTATTGACTGGTCACTCACCTACTACAGTTTTAAACTTTAAAATGGATATCTGTTGCCATGATAAACTATACCTAAAAACTGAAAAAACATGATATGTCATTTCTTTTCATCACATGATCAGTATTATATGTTTGTTAGATTCAGTACTTGCTCCCGTCCTGACAGGATAACGTTGTAGGTATACTTACTGAGGAGGAGTTGCTCTGTGATTCGCATTATGGAGTCACTGTCGAGGACCAGGCTTTGCCTTACGAGGATGTACCTGCGGGGAACCTCGTCTAGTTGTCTTTTGCTTTAGACTTTTGAGAGTAGTCATGTATTAGACTACGCATTTTGTAACTGGACATGTATCCAGTTTTACATTTCAGACTTGTACTTGGACTTATTACTATATGAGACGACTTTTGTGTTTGGAGCATTTATGACTTTTATTCACTTATAGAACTGTTAGCACATTTAGTCTTATCTTGTTATTTCTAGAACAGCTTACTGCGCTTTAGGGGTGAGCATTCGGTTTATTCGGTTTAAACCGGACCGAATAACCCAAAACCGAATTGGACCGAAACCGAATAAGCAAAACCAAAACCGAACCGAATTAGCCCAAAACCGAATCAAACCGAACCGAATTAAATCGGTTCGGTTTTCGGTTTATTCGGTTTATTCATATTTTTTGAGCTTTTTTTGTTAATATATATAGTAACTAAACATACATAGACATATTTAGTATATACCTATATATATTAATACTTATATATATAGTACACACACACACACACACACACACACACACACACACACACACACACACACACACACAAACACACACACACACACACACACACACACACACACACACACACACACACACACACATATATATATATATTTATTTTTATATATATATATAAATTAATTAATTAAATTTTTTATTCGATTTTTGGTTTTGGACCGAAACCGAAACCCAAAACCGAAACCGAAACCGAATAAGAAAATTTAGTATTTTCAAAACCGAAACCGAATCGATTTTTTTTAAAACCGAACCGAACCTCTTATTCGGTTCGGTTCGGTTCAGTTTTCGGTCCAAAACCGAATAATGCTCACCCCTACTGCACTTTATCTCAAGCGCAGGCTGGACATGACTCGGCCCGGCCCAACAATTTGGGTAGCGGGTCGTGACACCGTGTCCCCGCCCGCGCGTCCGCCAAGGCCGCCCCTCCGGCCAGGACTCCGCCCCTCCGGCGTCAACCCCGCAAGCCTCTGTGCGCTGCCTCCCAGCGTCGGTGTCCCCGCCACCGATTCTGGCGACCCCCGCACCCTTTCGGCCGTTCCCCGCCGTGCCCTAGCCCCGGTACCCGCCGTTTTTCTCCGGCGATCTCGGCCAGACCCCGCTGTCCGCGCCCGGCTCAGCTCGCGTGCGCCCCGCTGTTCCAACAGCGTTGTTCCGACGTTCTCCGCTGCTGTCCGCGAGTTTGGGATTTTTCCCGAGTCTGCGGGAACGTGGTTTTCTTTTCCTATTATCATCTGAGAGCTCTAGCCGAGCAACCCAAGGTATATCTCGTGTCCCCGTGTCCCTACCTTAGTGTCGATGATGATACGGTCCCCGATCCCGTTACGGGATTCGGTTTAGGCGATTGTAGTTTCGAATTTTTTCGAATACCATTTCAGAATAATTCGATTTTGGTGGATTCCGATTTCCCAAACTCTATTTCGGGATTTCCGAATTTATTTCGGGAGTATTATGTGGTTTTGGCTACAAATAATTATGATGTGTTTACGGGTTGGATATTATTTCTGTGTGGAATATTATTATAGATGGTTTGGGTTGTTTCCCTGGTTTGGGATATTATTTATGTTGACTTTTGGCACCGTCCCAGGATTGGGTTGTCCCAATTACAGAGGAGATGCTGTCCAAATTTTCGGGAAAGTTTTCAAAAAATAAAGTATTTTAAAATGAGATTCTATTTTCAAAATTCGGTATTTTGCAAACGGATTACAAAAGTGGTTTTGTCGTTTTGAAAGTGGATTTTGGAGTTTCATATCCCAATTAGGCGACAACCATATCGGTCAAATGAGCCTCGGCGAAGCGCAAACGCTACAGGGTTCCTGTACATTGAGGCGCTAGCCAGCAACATGACATTTGGACCAAGTCTGAGACGCATTTTACAACCATATTTATATTTATAATTATTTTTAGAACTGGTACTGCTGTTAGTATATTTGGTGCAGGGCTTCGGCCTACTGTTTGGACCGTTCGCGGCACTCAGAGCTCACCTATATGAATTAATTAATTTATGTAAAATTTGTAAAGGACATAAGCCCAGTTTTCTATTTTATTTTGCTGTGACGCTGTATTGTGTAGTTTAGGTTTTTACTTTCTTTTATGAGTTGGTTTTCGTTATTAGACGCGTAATTATAATTTAGGTATTAATTATTTTGTATAAAATTAATAAGGTTTTTTACGACAAATTAACTTGAATAAAATATTAGTAAGTTAAAGAAGTCCATATTTTATCACTAAAAGAAAAATGTAGTTTTATACATATGATATAAAAAATACAAAGTTTTGCAAATTAACCGGTAACGACTAATTTTTCCCAAGTAAATTAGAAACCGGATATCCAACTAATTGACAACGCACGTAGATTGCGACGTTAAACGATTTCCGGTAGATTAATTAATAAACTTAAAACCTGACTAGGGTCTACTTCTAGAGATTGTAACTAGCACACCTAGAATGGTTTCATTTTGGTTCTAAGCCAAGGTTCTCAAATGTAGGATCTCAGAGACGAACCTGACATCCTCCTCGGTACCGACTTTTCCGATCCAGTCAATTAACAGAGGTAAGTTACGGTTATATTTTCTTGTATTTTATTTAGTAATTGTCTAGCTGCATGTTTAAACCACATTGCTACATGGAACCCTCTCCTAGGGTTCAGATATTGATTGATATTGATTGTGGGGATTGGGGGAATAGTGTAACGTTTATGGCCAATACCCCCCTATATTGCAGGATTCTACGAGCTTACCCCTCTTACACACGGGGATAAGCCGTATCGCATCTCTAGGACGCTATTGTATAACCAAGCTGGTCATAGACGATTACACATTCAAATCACATTGTTTTTAATCGTAGAACTACTGGAAAATATTGTTTCAACTGTTTAGCCTGCACTTTTCCATTATTACTTGAAATATGAGTTACATATTCGTACTTGCTCCCTCCTGACTGGAGACAACATTTTTAGGTGATATTGAGGATGCTAAGCTATTGTACAATAGCTATTATGACCCGGTTCTGTACCATGTGGTGTTGCCAGAGTCCCCCTTGGAGGATACATGACTTGAGGTCGACGAGCCGACCACTTAGCTAGTTATTTCCAGTTTTATTGTTCTTGGAATTTTGTTAATTTGAATTCAGCATTTTATTCCAGTTCTTTTATTTCCACTTGTACTTTTTAAATGTTGAATAAAAGTTTAAAAATTTCCGTATATTGAGTTGTGACAAATGCATAGATGTTGTTGTGAATACCTGCGTATAGAACAGATAATATAATTACCCGCTCCGTCCTAGCGGAACGCCGATTCAAACGGCAAGTGCAACGACTCAAACGAGCCATCGATCCGAAGAGTTGCGTCGACCCGATGAAGAATCGATGCAAGGCTTACATTGGCCCATCGAAGATGAATCCAGACTTAGACTTTCAAAGGCGCGCTCGGAGTATCGCTCGGCCGATGCGAATATCGCTAAGGTGGGTGGCTCCGATGAACCCGTCTTTGCTTAGCCTAGACACATAACAATACGGACACTATTGCTAGAATCGCTAGGCGTCAACACTGCGTATGCTAATAAATGAATGTCTCAACGCTCCTAGCTAAGGGAATAATCCCGTCTTGTATGCTTGTTTAGAACATGGAAAAGAACTCGGCAAATATAGAAACTCTCGCACCGCGCTCTACGCTTGTGCTAAGGCACAAGCTTACATTCAAGTTTCCTATGCGTTCAACAATGAAACAATAAACGGTTTATAACAAAAAAATAGAAGACTATCGACATAGTCGTTCCGAGTAGAGTGTAGCAACATTGGAAGACTTCGGGACCGATGGGTCGCCAAGGCGACTCCCGCACGGGGAGTTGCATAATGAATGAATGAATGAATGAACGAGTAAGTTAATAAATGAATCAACGAATGAATGATTGAATACGTGAAGAATGAATGAATGAACGAACAAGTGAAAGAAAGAAATGAAAGAGTGAATAAAAGATAAGAAAGGAAAGAATGGTTAGCGACAGGTATGACGGACACGTGCAACGGGGCTCGCTACCCGCGCTGCACGGACGCCACCCTGGTCGATAACGCATTATGGTCAGAGACAGCCTATGGCTCAAAGACAACCGTTAAGTTAAATGACAAGTCAATACGAAATGGTCGTGGACAAACGGCACGGGCGATGGGGGAATACCGTGGTCGTAACTACACCAAAATAAGCGATTGCCAACGGTTATTACCGTGACAAATAATTTTTGTTACGGTAATAACCGTGACGAATTGACCGTGACAAAAATTTGTAACGATTTTTGTAACGGTTATAATCGTTACGAAAAATAAATATTGTAACGGTAATAACCGTTACGAAATGTAAATTTTGTCACGATAATAACCGTGACAATTTACTTTCGTAACAGAAATAACCATGATGAAATTCATTTTCGTAACAGTTATAACCATTACAAAATGTGCTCTTCCGTTACTAATTTAGTGCACTTTTGTAACGGTTATAACTGTTACAAAAAATAATTTTTTTGAAAAAAAAATATTTTTTGATATATTTGCCATTCACTTGTATTCAACCATCTTTTCAATGAGTAACTAAACCACACTCCAATTAAAGATTATAAGTTCATCAATATATAATTTATAAAATAAACTTTTATTGACCAAAATACAACATTTTGCCATACTACTAATCAGTTTAACAAAATAAAACAAGTTAAAATTGTGACGTCCCATCTGAATGCTCTTCCTTGAACTGCAAGTACTTGGACTCAGTCAGCTCTTCCACAGCCATTCACTCGAACAAACTCCTAAACTTCAGGCCTAGGACGAATGGTAAGAGCAACCCATGGGGGTAATACTACAGGCCTAGGCCAAATTGCAAGAGCAACCCATGGGGGTAATACTACCTGAATTCATTCTACAACATCCAAATATAATTAGAGAATTATAACAACAACAAAATAGGCTTCATGTGTCATAAGATTGGACAAAGTACAACTATCTTCTTAACTGTTGGATGCTCAATTAGTGAGCAAGATGGAGTTACAAATCCTCCTTGCACACTAATTGAAGCCTCATGATGAGTTCTCCTCCATGTAAATATACTACTCCTTTTAAGAAGCTGTGTCAATATATTCAATCTCATTTGTATCAATATTGTTAAAAAACTTGAGTAATTACAGTCTTCAAATTTTAACGTCTCAAGGCATTATAAGTTGCAAATGAATCAAATGATCAAATATACCCAACTTTCCCAATCTAGAATACATGTATAAATAGTGAACCCAACATTTTAAGATAATCTATTAGGTATAGCATCTCACTGACAATTTTTTAGTAAAATAAAAGAAATTGTGTCCATAAGAGACGCACCTTCCAAAGAAGTCATAGGCCAGTATGTTGTCGCTTGTCATTTCAAAAAGCTCCCAGAAGTTTTATCTTGTTTGGCACTGTTCTTGGGTACTTGCTGAAGATGTCCTCTAATTAAATTAACTGGATCATAACTAAGATCAAAGCAAACAAAAGCTAACCATAGACAAAAGGAATCCATATTGACTTTATATGAATGCGGGCATATATTGTGTTACTTTCAAAGATCATACATTCCAGAGTCACTCCATGCTTATATTTGTGTATGTTGTGGACATATATATGGAACAGGGGAGATGGTATCCATGACTACAAAGAAGTACACTTGATTCATAACAACAAATTAAAAATTAAAATAGAGTGAGTAGATTTAACGTACCAGGAGACTAGGGTAGCTAATAGCACCGTTGATAAGAATGGCCAAGATAAACGACAGGAACACATTGAAACAGGCACCACCACATCCTGAAATTTCATTTGCACATCAAATATTATATGATCATAGACTAATCTGTATAATTCTTTAATCATCAAGCATATAATTCTGGAGTAGTCTCATTAGTTTCTGAACCTGTTGGAACATAATCTACTAGCGTCGAAAAATGTTGCCATAAATAAGCAAAGATTACTTCTCGAACCTGTTGGAACATATTCTGGAGCAGTCTCATAGTTTCTGCACAATGAGTTCTTCAATGTGGCCACATTTGTGTGTATATACATACTGGTTAATATATCTATTTATGATCCTTCAAGTAATAAAAGGAAGAAGCTGACTTTCATGTGTTCAATATATCAGCAAAATGAATCATAGTTACCTTATGTGTGCATCTTCAACACACAGCATAGGCATCCCCTTTCATGCATCAGATTAAATGCCTCAATTTTTCACCAAATTATAAAGCAAAAATTCCAGAATTAAATCTAGCATGAACTGTAAGGCGTCAATTTTACACCAAATTCCTATAAATTGCATATTCAACACTTAAATTTAGTAGAAATGGTACCTTGATTCCCAAAAGCTAGCAGTTTCTGAGAAGTGGAAGAGAAAAAACCTAAAGAAACAAAAATTATAGGAAAGACTCACCTCGAACTTTTCATGTGATCAAAATCCTCCATTCAATCAACAAAATCAAACAGGACCAACCACGAGACACCTACCAAGTATAAGATGTAAGGAAAAAAAACATACTTATTAATCAACAACAGCTAATGAAATATTACGAGCTTATTGCAGATAACTAGAAATCGATGGGATTGCTTAATAATTTTAGTAGAAGTGTAGAACAAGTGCCAAAATGAAATATTTATTCTTCAGGTGTGATATTTATAACTTATTTAATTTTTTACATAGTACTCAATTAATACAAAGGTGTCAACTGTTACGGGAAATATGGTTGTTCATCTATATTGTACTACTTTTAACTACAACAGCTTTGAAGTTGTCATCACGAAGATGAAACCATCTATCGTCATCACATAAGGAAGCTCAGAAGCCTGTCAAACTTGAAAGTGAATTTAAATTTCAAACTCAAAAGCCCTTAACACGTCAATTGAGTTGATATCTAAGATGCTCTGATGGGAGGTAAGGCTCAACAGACACTCTGTCCCATAGATTCTCACGATCGTATCTTACAAATTTTGGTTCATTATAATAGAAGTAGAAAGTAATATAGAAGTTCCAAATCATTGTCTCATCAGTTAAATCAATTCATGTCTACATAGATCTTTTAAACCTTCTCATATCTAAATCATCATGTATTTTTTCTTTATTGTAATAAAAAAGTATCTATTTAGAATATTTTAAGCATAAACTTAGCTCATATCTTTGGTTATATTTTGTAGCTCTAGAACAACAAAATGAATCAATTGCATAAGTACTACTACAAATATTAGGGAGCAAAGAACGAGGAGTAAAATTGTAAAATAGTGTGTCTAAGACAACGTGATGGACAAAAGAAAGCTCAAATTGTAAAATTTTAGGGAGCAAAGCATGCATGTGTTGTTTCTTTGTTGGGTTGGAGGTGGACAAATATAATTCTAAACGTAATTATAAACCATCTTCTTTAATCTAAAAGAGAATTAAAAATTTACATGCTTGTGAACATCATTTACTTGAAAGAGTTGAATGTCATGTATCAAATAGTTGACTGTAGAAATAAAAGAAAAAAGAATTATCAACTTTAGTTTTAGAAAACTTCAACTATATTACAACTTTGGAGACTATAACATGTACATGGTTTTGCTTGACCAAATATACGTAAATCTTGATAAGCAAATTGTAATGTGAGTTTGATGAGGATAGAAACATACTGTCGAAAGCTTCTTTATACATATCAACTAGGTGAGAGCCGATACCCTTTCTATAATATTCCCAGTCAATCGGTTCAGGTTCCTGCAACTTTTCACAATAAAAACAAACATTCACTCGTCTATGTACGAAATAGGAATTAAAGCACATAAATCACTAAATTTTGAAATCTAAACAGAACACACTAGTAGAATCATTCTTTAAAACTTCTTTTATATACTTCATACAAGTTTGCAAAGCCAACATTATTAAAACTCATATTCTGGCGCAGGTTTGATATTATGTTTTCACACCTTCGGAATGACTAGACATGGCAGCATAGATTTTTTTCTGTGTGTTCAATCTGAAACATATAACTTTCTTACATAAATGTTCTATACCATGTCTGCTCCAGAACCAACACATTCTGGCTATGTAGCCTAGACACTCATCTTAGTAACATGTCTCGTGTCAGACACGTATCAGAGACCGAGACTCTTGGACACTCATCATTACGTGTCCTCGTATTTTCATTTGAAATCAGGCACTGACACAAACACTCTCCAAATACGGACACTCTGGATGCGTGTCGACACTTATTATAGTTTTTTTTTTCTTAATAAGGATTAAAATCAAATTCCCATTTCTCAAGATGCAGATATTAAATTATCTAATAATATGCTCAACTCTTGGCCCTTTTTTTAAAATGCGTGTTACCGTGTCCGTGTCGTATCGTCTCCCGTACGACGGTGTTATGTCCGTGAGGTGGATCTCGAATAGGGAAATCGTTTCCATTTCTGCAATTTCATGGATCCGTGCAAAGTCTTGAAAAAATAGGGAGCGGTTGATTGATCTCTAGGTTTGTGATGGAAATAGAAACCCTAGATAGATCCGATGATGATGATGAAAAGAGAAAGGGAAGTACCTGATGGCAGTCGAGGGAAGGGCAGTAGCAGAGGATGTGGCTACGGACGGAGTTGTCAGCGGAACGGCCGCGCCTGGTCTTCATGTGGTACCGGAAGTGGAGTATCTCGGAAGAAGGCAACGAGAGGATTTTGGTTGGAAGGGACAAGCAGGAGGGACCGACACTTTTGTTTGGAGGGAGAAGCAAGAGGAAAATGAAAATTTCAGAGGAAATGAGGGATCGGAAAAAATAGGGCTTGTCACACTCTTATGTGTATGTGACACAAAAAAAAAACTATTCTCACGGTTATTAGTGTTACCATAAAAAATAATAATAATAATATACAACTTTTAATTTTAGTAACGGATGTTTAGCTATTGTAACAGTTATAACCGTAACTATTCCGTAACGGTAATAACCGTTACTAATTATTAAAAAAAACTGTTACAAATTGTATGTTTTGGTGTAGTAAGAAGAAGGATTCCGCGGCACGATCGATGGGGGGTATATCGTGGTCGGCCTAGGCAGAATCAAACATAGGGCTTACGGGCTGCTTTGAGTGGGGGCTCAGCCACTCAAGGAGACGTAAGGCCAGGCATTTCAAAAGACTATCAAGGTGTAACAGCCATCACGCTTCGATAGGTGAGAATGCCCAAGAGAATATGTCCAAAATGGCTTGTGATGCCAGCGACCCGTGCATGTAGATTAAGTGGGCTATGCTGGTGGCAATCCACGTGCAAGTCCTTGCATTGAAATAAGTAGTCTAAGTTAACTAAATGAAGTGTCTTCTGAACATGCTTGAAATGTAACACACCAAGTGAATAAAGAGTAATTCATGCAAAATGAGTTAGAGAATGTGCCTACGACGTGCTAGAACCTGAGGCAGGGACACGCACTTGACATAAAAGTTTATATTGAATTGTTGACTAACTTGGTTTACTTTAGACAGGGAAGGCCGACCGGTAAGTATGGGTAAGTCGTGCATGTATTTCCATGCAAACACTTGAATTCGGCAACAAGAGATAGGTTATGAAATATGCCATGAAACTGATCCTAAGGCAAGATTAGAAAGACAATGAGTGATAGACGGTACACAAAAGTAAATAGAACGTGTTTGATATTGATAGCATTATGGGCGAGCTAGCCTCCCCACCAGTGCGTAACAATGTACTGATAACCCCACAGTCTGCTTGCAGGATGCAGGAGACGTCATCGGGTGCGGAGCTTCCCTCGAACGTGCTAAGGCGCGGAGCTATCTCTGGAGCCTTGGAGCATTGTAAGGAGCTGAAGCACCATATACAGGACATAATGTATCGAAACATCGCCATGAATCATTCCATCTTATAAGCCACTTGGCACGTCTTTTATGTTTCAGAGAGAGAGATTGAGAGACTTGTAAACTCGGCCTAGCGCCGCTTGCAAACTTTTTGAATATCAATAAAGAGTTTGAATTCGCTTCAACTTATGTTCATTTACTTTCCGTTGCAAATGGGGACACTCTGTGCGACTCTGTGGCCTAGCTCAAATCGGCCGTTTCTGGGATTAGCCTTGCACGGGCGCAACCTAGGTCCGTGCGACATCACGCCTTAGCGAGGACGATCGCTCCTACAGGAGTGGGGCGTGACAGATTGGTATCAGAGCACGGCTTTACGTCCTTGGACTTCATTTCGATTCTTACAGTTTTGAAAGCTCACTTGGAAACAAAGAAGTATACGCTCTCTCTCGTTGTGCCTTGGGATGTTCCATATAATAAGTCTAATATTTTAAAAGCTCGTATAAGTACTCGGTTGAACGGGATCGATAGGCGAAGGCCTTTGTACCAAACCATGACGGACTTAAGTCAAAAGAAAACTAAAATACTAGAAGTTAGCAAACGCAAAGCGTGCTTGAATAGCCTTACGCTGACAATAGTGAACGAGTACACGAGACCAAAGTATAGTTCGAATGGGATGATTATGTACGCAGTCTTTTGGCTAAGTTGTGCGGAGTATCGCGCACCTAGACCTTCTGGTACAAACGAGTTGCGAGCGAGATCGATTATCGCTCGAACGATAATATGTGAGCGTGCAAACTCGAATATAGTCCGCATGGGATAGCTATGCACACGGCCTTTTGGCTAAGTTGTGCCGCGTGTCGCACACCTCGACTTTTTGGTACAATCGAGTTGCGAGCGATATCAAGTACCGCTCGGTCATGAACGAAGCCACACTTAGAGTGTATATCGATAGGGACGCTATCAAACTAACGCTTAGGCGTGTACGAAAGATTGATTTGGATTTTGAGGAATAGTGCGAATGACTTAGTGCGTCGATACGACATGAGCGATTACGCTAGAGAATTCGTCGAACGAATCTGAAATATGTCTTAGCAAATGATGCGAACGTGATTATGGATTAAATAGGATGGCTCGAATCCGAGTGGTGTATGTGATAGCTTCGAGGAAGAATAAGAATGAGTGTCGATGACTAGTCGAGTGGCTCGAACCCTAAGTGGTGTATGGACGACATAGAAATTGTTCGAGCGAGACTAAAGGATATACGGATAGAACGAGTATGTCGGCGAAGCGATGCGATCGCACAAAGCCTTAGAACGTGTCACGCTTAGTTGGTCATGACCTCGAATGTCCCGAACGAGATATCGTTCGGACAACTTGTCAATGGGCAACGCAAGTTAGAAAATGATTCGGAACGATGAATAAAGATGTATGTCTTGATCGAGGAAGCTAGAGGATAGCACTTGTGATTTCGGATTGGGTCAAGTGAAATGTGACTTGAGTTTTGGAGAACGATATTGAAACTAGCTTAAGAAATAGCGATCGAACTTGATCTTGGATTAAATCGAATGGAATTGTGATATATCCAGTTCGGACAGTAGCATCAGTCGTACGACTCGAAATTGGTTGCAAAGGAAGATCGTCAGGTTACGCATATCGTCGATGGTATTGAGACGTATCAAAGATCGATATACGATAACTCGGGGGTACTCTGACTCGATGAATGACGATCGTGCAAATGTCATTGTTCCGATAGATGCTATACTCGGGATATTGAAACGTGTCGAGGAAAATATAGACATGGCTCGAGGATTTTCTAGTTGAACGAGTGACGGTCAGACTATCGAACCAAGATCTTAGCTTGGATGAAAAATGAAAATATTTGGATATGCTTCGTTGACAACCACAACGTTGGCGTTCTTGTGTAATGCGAGCGCAACTCCAGCCTCGCACATGCGTCATCCCGATTAGGGCGATCACTCCGCGTGAGCGCTGGTATGGTGATTCATACAGCGGGGGTGATCAAACTTGCATGGCATGGCAAAATTGATACATCGACTTATGGTTTGACGCGAATGTGGACTCGAGAATGACTTAGCGTATGAATTTGAGGATTGCGTAGGTCCAATCCGCGTATCGAGAATGAATTAGTCTAGACGCAAGCATGAGTTACGCCCCGATGAGAATGATTATTCTGCGGGAGCGTTGCATGGTGATTCATGAACCACCGTGGATAATCGGACTTGCGTGAGATTGGAGCGCAACATATTGTCAAAGCTAGACAATCTCATGATCGAATACATGAATTGGTTAGAATTGGTAATTTGAATGGATTCGAATACGCGCAATGAATGCATTGATTCGAATAGGTGATCGTGCTCGATGTTTAGAAATCTGAGTGATGCGAGCTTGGGTAGAAAATTTTGTACTACCGACTTTGGTTTGACCCTAGAATTGGGGTCAGTGTTGGCATTATTATTGGGGAACTATGATTCCAATCATGACATTGACTTAGCCTTGAGAAATGGCCTAGCGGTTAGGCGAGACATCCTGTTTCAAGTGTAAAAATCAAAAGATTGATCTTGAGGATTGACATAGATGGATAGAATGATGCAAGAATAGAAAACCCTGTTCACGAGATTCGACTGACATGCATATATTTCAGGGACGCCTGAGTATGTGCACGATGCGACTCGAGTGAGAATGACGAATTCTCTATCATGCGGCTTGGCTGAATGCATATATTTTGGGGACGCCTGGAATGCGTGCACGATCCAGCCAAGTGATACGTTGAGTTCAAGCATGACTTGAGGAATAGAAGAGTGTCGAGAACTTGAAATCGTGTAAAAGAGAGGATTGATACTAGTACAAGCGTGGCCCAAAATCGAGGAAACGTGTAGGCGGAGTGTGCGTGAACAACGACGAGATTGGCCCCAAACAAAGGGAATGATAGGAATGGATGATGCGCAAGTAAAGTTGGGATAACGAATTGAATCATTGATAGAAAGATATACTCGATGATAGTGCAATACTTGGTCTTGAATCGGACGGGAATTACTTAGACTTGGTCGACCCCGCTAAGAAGAAGTCGTATTGATTTCATAGACAAGAACGCTTAAGAAGCGAGTCAGATCATCTCGAGGATCGAGATAAACGATAGTGAGACGTACATGAGTTCGATTTAAATTGAAGATAGTAAAACGATCGGCAAATCAAAACTATCACAAGTAGCTTGTCCGACTTCGCTAATCGCTAAGCTTGGTTGAAATGTACGTATTCGGGGGACGCCTTTAACATGTACACGATCCGAAACTCAGCGATACGATGAACTCGAATGCAGCTGCAAGTGAGTGTTGAGATGCGCGTAAACAAATGAGTGAGTTTGCCTCCGCTTACGACTCTTGAGTTTGATAAATTATAACGTGCCTCATGCGGCCATTTAAGTCCCATGACACAAAAAAATAGCAACCAAGACGAAGAAACACTTGAATTGAATAAGTATCATCAACTCTAAAATGAATGAAAAGTTATTCAATAAAATCGACTAAACGTATGCAGACACGGAACTTGGAAAGGTATCGAGTATAGTTCGATGCCATCAAGCGGTAAAGCCATTCGATAGGGATTGTCTAAGAAATACGACGACACGAGTTAAGGAATGGTAGGATGACCTGCACTCAGGAAGTCTCGAGGACGAGACTTATTTTGAGTGGTGTATTATGTAATGACCCGCTCCGCCCTAGCGGAACGCCGATTCAAACGGCAAGTGTAACGACTCAAACGAGCCGTCGATCCGAAGAGTTGCGTCGACCCGATGAAGAATCGATACAAGGCTTACATTGGCCCATCGAAGATGAATCCAGACTTAGACTTTCAAAGGCGCGCTCAGAGTATCGCTCGGCCGATGCGAACATCGCTAAGGTGGGTGGCTCCGATGAACCCGTCTTTGCTTAGCCAAGACATATAACAATACGGACACTATTGCTAGAATCGTTAGGCGTCAACACCGCACATGCTAATAAATGAATGACTCAACGCACCTAGCTAAGGGAATAATCCTGTCTTGTATGCTTGTTTAGAACATGGAAAAGAACCCGGCAAATATAGAAACTCTCGCACCGCTCTCCACGCTCGTGCTAAGGCACAAGCTTACATTCAAGTTTTCTATGCGTTCAACAATAAAATAGTAAACGGTTTACAACAAAGAAACGGAAGACTATCGACATAGTCGTTCCGAGTAGAGTATAGCAACATTGGAAGACTTCGGGACCGATGGTGTAGTGCCCCGACCCGCAAGATGCCTTATGTTGGATGGTTGGTTCGATGAAGCCTTGTTGGACTTGGGATTATGCGAAGGATCGCTTGGAAGACTATGCGATCGTGGCGGAAATCGTCCTATAAAAGTGAGTAGTGTTGAACCCTTCAAAGATCCTTTAGCTTCACGCTTAAAATAAGGATGAGTATGCTATGTTTCTTATTGTGTTGTTCAATAACACCTTGCATGGAATTTAGAAAGATAATAAAAGATAATAACCACCTGAACGTAAACTGTTGTGGCTAGATAAATTGTATGCTTGTACAATATTGCGATGAATTACATGACAGGTGAAGGCAAAGTCCCAAATACTTGGGCGGTGAGTATATCGAGCATTGGCTCAATGAATAGATGACAATACAGATGTTAAGACCCAAGAACTGGGCAGTGAGTATGCTTGAATTGCATTCGAACGAATGAATGCTAAACAGATGCTAAGTCCCAGGAATTGGGCGGTGAGTACATTGAGTTTGGTTGGAAATATGTTTGGTATCAAAGATGTGGCAAGGCATTGGGTAACAACATTCTATTATCCTGTCGCCGATGTAGAATGTTGATTACGCCAAGACCCTGGATTGGGCAGATGATAATGTGAGCACTGGCTCAAGGCAAGATGGCTAGATGGCAAGATGGCAATACGAATGAGAATGATGGTTTTGCTTAGTTTTTCTTATCATACATTATATGTTTTCTTCTTAGATAAGTTGCATATAGTTGCATGGTCATGGACAACTTGTCGACAAGGTGGTTTCTCGAACGGTATTCCTGGGCCATGGAACCCGGTTCGTCCTAGGGGAAACCAATGCCGAAGTAGTGGCAGTGCTGAAGTAGTAGCACGGTATACAGGACTTGCAGTGAGGCTAGCTACCTGCACTGAAAGGGCACCGTTGTACCAGTAAGACGGTCCGAGATGGCGTGTCGCCAGTGACCTTCATATAGATAGGTCAGGTGCTAATGATGTCTTATGCAGGCAGAGTAAGTTATTACTCAAATACAGGAAAGGATGTCGGCTGTTGGTAAGAATCACCTGAATGGTGATAATCATATTGAATTATGATATTGTTCCTAACAATGTCTTGTGCGTAAGTATTATAAATGTACATGGATGGCTACACGACCGTGGGTAAGAATCACCAAAGGGTGATAACTGTATTCTTTATATTTTGTTGGCTATGAGATTTGCATGTTTTACTTCTTGTCGGCTATAACATGAAACTGACCCTAAGGCAACGAGAAAGACCATTGATAATAATATTCTGTAACATGATTACTTAGTGTTGTCTTCTTAGGTGAGTTGGGCCAGCACCGCTCGCCAGTACATTGATGATGTACTGACCCACGTTGTGGGCAATATTACAGGTGTTTGCTTGGGGAAAATCCTGTGAATCAGTGCTTGGCATCGATGAATCGGATGGGTGTGCAGAAGCTCTTCTTGCAAGACGATGTCTTCTGCTATACGGGACATAATGTATGGAACATGGGAACTCAGTCATACCAGTGAGATTGTAGCCATATTGGCAAGTTCATTGTAAAGAAGTCGGTATATTCATTGTAGCCTCAAGGGCAAGTGTATACATTCAGTTGGCTATTCAAAAGTCTTGTAAACAGTTGTAAACTCTGTATTCTGTTGCAAGTCTTGTAATCTATTTTGATTATCAATAAAGAGATACATTTCTATATAAATTATGTGACTTCAATTTATCTGCTTGGTTCCGCTGCGTTGTCGATGTTTTCTGAGAATTACTAGGAACTGTAATGGTTTTGCCTTGTACAAGTGCAATCTAGACTTGTACGGCATCACGCCCAGTAGCTTATTTTCGATCCTCCGGGATCGGGGCGTGACATAATGGTATCAGAGCACGGCTTTACGTCCTTAGATTCCTATTCGATTTGTTTCGAATCAATGTTGCTATTAAGATGATTCTAAGCTGCTTCCGCGATGATTCAAAGATTGCTTCCGCGATTATTCAAAAGTTGCTTCTGCGGTGAATCAAAGTTGCTTCCGCGAATACTCAAAGTTGCTTCCGCGATGAAATCAAAGTTGCCTCTATGATGACTCATAGTGCTTCTGCGATTATTCTGTGTTGCTTCCAAACTATTCTATGTTGTACCCTTGACTGAAAGTCCGTTGATCATTCTAACCTCTCACTGGGTGTTCCATATAATAAGTCTAAATATGTGGGCTGTGATATGTGTGCTTTGTTGAATTTCTAAAAGATACCAAAAAGAATAACAATGATGCGATGCGTAAGTTTGTGATATATGCTGGATGTCTTATGTGTGGGATTCTTTGGAGTCGATTGTTATGCAGCAATCGATCGTGGGTGATGGCTTGGTATATTGGAACAGAATGTGTATGGATTTCAGTGAAGGGGAATCGACAGGATCTTGAGTCGATATTTGTGGTCAGCATAACCACTGCAGGATGGATAGTCCATGTTGGATGTCGGTTTGATGCGAAGGAATATTGCGTTTGGAATGGCTTGAGCTCTGGGTGGTATATTACATATACCCTTGTCGTGATAAGATGTCCCTTGACCCTTGATGTGTTTATGACTTTGTGATTGCTTTACCTATAAGGTATTGGGTGGTATCGAATCGTAGTTGAGCTTACGATTGATACATGTCGGCTAGGTGTGTCCCCTGATTGTTAAGTTGGATGACCCATTGTGAGATTTTGATGTGTTCAGATGAACCATCGCAAGACCTTGTCGGTTAGCATTATGTTGGGTAATTAGAGAATTGAGAATATAAAATGATGCCTTGGTTGGGAAAGAAATGAATTTCAGATTCAGGCGAGTACTTGAATCAGTTGGGTAGAAGGATTGTAGGCTTGGTAACGATAGTGTGGTGTTGCTATCGAATGATTTTGCGGGAATAACTATGGACCGAATATTGAACAATGTTGGAATTGAGTTAAAGAAATTGCATGTTGGATATCGATAGAACTGATGGTAATGTTAGACGCTTATCGGGATATTGCGAATGATTTAGAAGATGCAGAGAGTTGCATCGACGACCGAAAAGTTAGAGAATGGGCTTGTGGAATAGATGATCTTAGCACATGGTGCAGTGTGCTTGAAGGAAATTGATGTCCCGAATTAACAAGTTATGACCCTTGACTATTTTGAGGCATAGAGAATGGGTACTTGTCCCTTGATGTACGAAAGAGTAGATGTTCCTTACGAGAGTCGAATGGCTGGAATATAAATAAGTATCGAGGTGCAGCGATATGTAATAGACCCTGTCGGTAGATGATGTTGTCACATGAATAACAAGTTGGGTGGAATATAGAATTGTTGGATTATGACTTAGCCGATGAGTTATGTCATGTCCACTAAGATGACCGATGTATGATGCTAGATGATTGGTGCTATAGAGATTGGATTAGTGCATGAATAATAAATCTTCTTATGGAATCACAAGGAGATGATACAAAACTAATATTGATGGTTAACGTGAATTGCTAAGAGATGACCGTGTTGGTGTTAGAAAATTTATAAATGATGCCTCGGAAGAAATATGATTATAGTTGCCTTATTTTTTTGGATAAAAGAGTACGGACCGTATCGATGATCTAAGAATGTAGGAAACGAATATGTCGCAAAGAGACCGTAGGAAAGAGATCATAAGTGATAAAGTATTGAGATAACAATGTCGGATGATGATTCAGAATAGTTGACCCGATTGAATAGACATATGAGTACGATATGAGGATACAAGTCGGATTGAACAAGTGATGCTATGTCTATGCAAGTTGGAAATTGAAATCTTGGATATTCTATTGAGGAGTTTTATATGATAGCTTCGAGATTGACCCATAGATTGTTGGATAGAATTGTCGGATAGATTTTGTCGGTTGCGGGTAAGTCTAGAATGAGACTTCGTTGGGTATGACTCGAGTATGAGTACGGGTAGAAAGACTTGACCCTAGATTGTCGGTTGGTTGCCTAGATTATTGGCTAATTGCCTAGATTGTCGGTTGGTTGCCTAGATTGTTGGTTGCTTGATTAAGTCTCAGATTGGTTGGCTATGTTCTTCAGTTGTCCGTGTTGGGTATAAGTTCATAAGATTGGGGTGGTGTCCCATGTCCCTAAGTTGGTTGGACCATAGAGTTGCCCCTATGTTGAGAATTGGTTGCCTCTAAGATAAGAGATAAGTATGTCCCTGATAGCTACTCATCTCATATGGGTTAGCTGAATGTTTGGTTTAGCTTAGATTAGCTGACCGTAGAGACTTGATTGTATGCTAAGTTGACTATTGGAAAACCGTAGGATGTCCCTATTGGTGTTGCGTGAGTATAGTTGGAATGAATAAGATGTGTTGGAAGGTAGGCTTTGGAATTGAATAGATATTTGGGAAATTTTGATGTTACAATGTTGGATGGGATGACGGATCATGTTGGTTTCGGAAATTGAGTTGCCTTGGTTGAAATGTTGGGAATTATTAGAACTGGTTGGATTGGTTGATTGATATTGAGCTGCGAAAATTGTTGGTAGTGCTTTGAGATAGTTGGAAAAATTTCATTGACCGGATCAAGATTGAGGATAAGTGTAATGACGAAATTGGATAGTACATGTAACCGAGATCGGCGAATATGAATAGGAATGACCCTCGGAATTAATGTTGCTAGAATATGATAGTTGCCTATGCGAGAGGATAAATATGTTGGCTTGATCAATATGAAAAAATGTTGGAGTACAACGAGAAATGTTGCTAGAGTGGAATGGTGATACAATTTGGAATGATGATACAATTTGATGGATGGATCGTGATCGAGAAAGTTACGAGTTGCAAACAAAGTGTATGGATGCGAACGATGATGAGTACAAGATTTGATCGATGAGAATCGGATATCAAAATGAAATGTTGCTATGGGATTTATCAACTTTGGTGGCATGGATGACAATGAACTTGAAAGGAATACTTGATACATCTAAGTTTGAATATTTTTAAATGTTGGATCGGTTGAGGAAAATTTATCGAATTGGAATTGGCGACATCTATCGTCTTAGTAATTGGTTGGAATATTGAATAAACAAAGTGGGATTATACGAGATGCTCAAAAAGAATTACTGATGTTCGAAAAGGAAGGTACACCGTAGCTCGTTCGTTTTCTCTATCACTGAACTTGGCTGAAGTGCATGTATTTCGGGGACGCCTAAAATATGTGTATGATTCCAACTAAGTGGTATGCTGAATTCAAACGAAGCCACGGGAAGGATTATCATGTGCTAAGGATTTGCACGAGTGTCGGAGGAAAGATCAAGATGGTAAACTAATTTGAATCAATTGAGATGCTGTAACGAGATGGTACATTACTTGAAATCAATCGAGAGATTGCGGAGAAATATTAGATGGTGCAAAGTTGATCGTTGAGAAGTTTCATGAAGAGTTGGTTGAAATTTTGGGGATGAGTTTTGTTTTAAGTTTCGAGGACGAAACTTTTTCTGGGTGGTATATATTGTAGTGCCCCGACCCGCAAGATGCCTTATGTTGGATGGTTGGTTCGATGAAGCCTTGTTGGACTTGGGATTATGCGAAGGATCGCTTGGAAGACTATGCGATCGTGGCGGGAATCGTCCTATGAAAGTGAGTAGTGTTGAACCCTTCAAAGATCCTTTAGCTTCACGCTTAAAATAAGGATGAGTATGCTATGTTTCTTATTGTGTTGTTCAATAACACCTTGCATGGAATTTAGAAAGATAATAAAAGATAATAACCACCTGAACGTAAACTGTTGTGGCTAGATAAATTGTATGCTTGTACAATGTTGTGATGAATTACATGACAGGTGAAGGCAAAGTCCCAAATACTTGGGCGGTGAGTATATCGAGCGTTGGCTCAATGAATAGATGGCAATACAGATGTTAAGACCCAAGAACTGGGCAGTGAGTATGCTTGAATTGCATTCGAACGAATGAATGCTAAACAGATGCTAAGTCCCAGGAATTGGGCGGTGAGTACATTGAGTTTGGTTGGAAAGATGTTTGGTATCAAAGATGTGACAAGGCATTGGGTAACAACATTCTATTATCCTGTCGCCGATGTAGAATGTTGATTACGCCAAGACCCTAGATTGGGCAGATGATAATGTGAGCACTGGCTCAAGGCAAGATGGCTAGATGGCAAGATGGCAATACGAATGAGAATGATGGTTTTGCTTAGTTTTCCTTATCATGCATTATATGTTTTCTTCTTAGATAAGTTGCATATAGTTGCATGGTCATGGACAACTTGTCGACAAGGTGGTTTCTCGAACGGTATTCCTGGGCCATGGAACCCGGTTCGTCCTAGGGGAAACCAATGCCGAAGTAGTGGCAGTGCTGAAGTAGTAGCACGGTATACAGGACTTGCAGTGAGGCTAGCTACCTGCACTGAAAGGGCGCCGTTGTACCAGTAAGACGGTCCGAGATGGCGTGTCGCCAGTGACCTTCATATAGATAGGTCAGGTGCTAATGATGTCTTATGCAGGCAGAGTAAGTTATTACTCAAATACAGGAAAGGATGTCGGCTGTTGGTAAGAATCACCTGAATGGTGATAATCATATTGAATCATGATATTGTTCCTAACAATGTCTTGTGCAGGCAGAGTAAGTATTATAAATGTACAAGGATGGCTACACGACCGTGGGTAAGAATCACCAAAGGGTGATAACTGCATTCTTTATATTTTGTTGGCTATGAGATTTGCATATTTTACTTCTTGTCGGCTATAACATGAAACTGACCCTAAGGCAACGAGAAAGACCATTGATAATAATGTTCTGTAACATGATTACTTAGTGTTGTCTTCTTAGGTGAGCTGGGCCAGCACCGCTCGCCATTACATTGATGATGTACTGACCCACGTTGTGGGCAATATTACAGGTGTTTGCTTGGGGAAAATCCTGTGAATCAGTGCTTGGCATCGATGAATCGGATGGATGTGCAGAAGCTCTTCTTGCAAGACGATGTCTTCTGCTATACGGGACATAATGTATGGAACATGGGAACTCAGTCATACCAGTGAGATTGTAGCTATATTGGCAAGTTCATTGTAAAGAAGTCGGTATATTCATTGTAGCCTCAAGGGCAAGTGTATACATTCAGTTGGCTATTCAAAAGTCTTGTAAACAGTTGTAAACTCTGTATTCTGCTGCAAGTCTTGTAATCCATTTTGATTATCAATAAAAAGATACATTTCTATATAAATTGTGTGACTTCAATTTATCTGCTTGGTTCCGCTGCGTTGTCGATGTTTTCTGAGAATTACCAGGAACTGTAATGGTTTTGCCTTGTACAAGTGCAATCTAGACTTGTACGGCATCACGCCCAGTAGCTTATTTTCGATCCTCTGGGATCGGGGCATGACAGATGGGTCACCAAGGTGACTCCCGCACGGGGAGTTGCGTAATGAATGAATGAATGAATGAACGAGTAAGTGAATAAATGAATCAACGAATGAATGAATGAATGAATACGTGAAGAATGAATGAATGAACGAACAAGTGAAAGAAAGAAATGAAAGAGTGAATAAAAGATAAGAAAAGAAAGAATGGTTAGCGACAGGTATGACGGGCACGTGCAACGGGGCTCGCTACCCGCCCTGCACGGACGCCAACCTGGTCGATAACGCATTATGGCTCAGAGACAGCCTATTGCTCAAAGACAGCCGTTAAGTTAAATGACAAGTCAATACGAAATGGTCGTGGACAAACGGCACGGGCGATGTGGAAGAATACCGTGGCCGTAAAGAAGAAGGATTCTGCGGCACGATCGATGGGGGGGTATATCATGGCCGACCTAGGCGGAATCAAACATGGGGCTTACGGACTGCTTTGAATGGGGGCTCGTCCACTCAAGGAGACGTAAGGCCAGACATTTCAAGAGACTATGTACCAGCCATCACGCTTCAATAGGTGAGAATGCCCAAGAGAATATGTCCAAAATGGCTTGTGATGCCAGCGACCCGTGCATGTAGATTAAGTGGGCTATGCTGGTGGCAATCCACGTGCAAGTCCTTGCATTACAATAAGTAGTCTAAGTTAACTAAATGAAGTACCTTCTGAACATGCTTGAAATATAACACACCAAGTGAATAAAGAGTAATTCATGCAAAATGAGTTAGAGAACGTACCTACGACGTGCTAGAACCTGAGGCAGGGACACGCACTTGACATGAAAGTTTATATTGAATTGTTGACTAACTTGGTTTACTTTAGACAGGGAAGGCCGGACGGTAGGTATGGGTAAGTCGTGCATGTATTTACATACAAACACTTGAATTCGGCAACACGAGATAGGTTATGAAATATGACATGAAACTAATCCTAAGGCAAGATTAGAAAGACAATAAGTGATAGACGGTGCACAAAAGTAAATAGAACGTGTTTGGTAATGATAGCATTGTGGGCGAGCTAGCCTCCCCACTAGTGCATAACAATGTACTGATAACCCCACAGTCTGCTTGCAGGATGCAGAAGATGTCATCGGGTGCGGAGCTTCCCTCGAACGTGCTAAGGCGCGGAGCTATCTCTGGAGCCTTGGATCGTTGCAAGGAGCTGAAGCACCATATATATACATGACATAATGTATCGGAACATCGCCATGAATCATTCCATCTTGTAAGCCACTTGGTATGCCTTTTATGTTTCAGAGAGAGAGAGCTTGAGAGACTTGTAAACTCGGCCTAGCGCCGCTTGTAAACTTCTTGAATATCAATAAAGAGTTTGAATTCGCTTCAACTTATGTTTATTTACTTTCCGCTGCAAATGGGGACACTCTGTGCAACTCTGTGGCCTAGCTCAAATCGGCCGTTTCTGGGATTAGCCTTGCACGGGCGCAACCTAGGCCCTGCGGCATCACGCCTTAGCGAGGACGATCGCTCCTACGGGAGCAGGGCGTGACAGCTTCCCTCGAACGTGCTAAGCCACGGAGCTATCTCTGGAGCCTTGGAGCGTTGCAAGGAGCTGGAACACCATATACAGGACATAATGTATCGGAACATCGCCATAAATCATTCCATGTTGTAAGCCACTTGGCACGCCTTTTATGTTTCAGAGAGAGAGAGAGAGAGAGCTTGAGAGACTTGTAAACTCGGTCTAGCGCCGCTTGTAAACTTCTTGAATATCAATAAAGAGTTTAAATTCGCTTTAATTTGTGTTCATTTACTTTCCGCTGCAAATAGGGATACTCTGTGCGACTCTGTGGCCTAGCTCTAATCGACCGTTTCTGGACTTAGTCTTGCACGGGCGTAACCTAGGCCCGTGCGGCATCACGTCTTAGCGAGGACGATCGCTCCTACGGGAGCAGGGCATGACAGATTGGTATCAGAGCACGGCTTTACGTCCTTGGACTTCATTTCGATTCTCACAGTTTTGAAAGATCGCTTGGAAACAAAGAAGTATACGCTCTCTCTCGTTGTGCCTTGGGATGTTCCATACAATAAGTCTAATATTTTAAAAAGCTCGTATAAGTACTCGGTTGAACGGGATCGATAGGCGAAGGCCTTTGTGCCAAACCATGACGGACTTAAGTCAGAAGAAAACTAAAATGCTAGAAGTTAGCAAACGCAAGACATGCTTGAATAACCTTACGCTTACAATGGCGAACGATTACACAAAACCAAAGTATAGTTCGAACGGAATGGTTATGCACGCAACCTTTTGGCTAAGTTGTGCGGAGTATCGCGCACCTAGACCTTCTGGTGCAAACGAGTTGCGAGCGAGATCGATTATCGCTCGAATGAGAATAAGTGAGCGTGCAAACTCGAATTTAGTCCGCACGGAATAGCTATGCACACGGCCTTTCGGCTAAGTTGTGCCGCGTGTCTCGCACTTCGACTTTTTTTGGGTGCAATCGAGTTGCGAGCGATATCAAGTACCGCTCGGTCGGGAACGAAGCTACACTTAGAGTGTATATCGATAGGAACGCTATCGAGTTCTCGCTTAGGCGTACACGGAAGATTTATTCGGATTTTGGGGAATAGTACGAACGACTTAGTACGTCAATGCGACGTAAGCGATTACGCTAGGGATTCGTCGAACGAATCCGAAGGATGTCTTAGCGAATGACACGAACGTGATTGTAGGCTAGATCGGATGGCTCGAATTCGAGTGGTGTATGGATTTTCTTAAAAATCATTCGAGCAAAGATTGAGGACTAGAAATAATAACGAGTACGTCGGCGAGGCGATGCGATCGTGCAAAGCCTTAGAGCGCGTCACGCTTAGTTGATCGTGACTTCGAATGTCCCAAACGAGATGCCGTCGGACAACTTTTGAACGGGCAATGCGTGTTATAAAATGATTCGAAACGATGAATGAAAATGAATGGTCTTGATCGAAGAAACTTTGAGGATCACACGTACGATATCGGATTGATTCAAATAAAATGTGACTAGAGTTTCGAACAACGATCTTGAAATAAGCTTGAGGAATAGCGATCGAACTTGATCTTGAATATTGAGAAATTGTTGAATATCCAGTTCGGACAATAGCATCAGTCGCACGACTCGAAATTGGTTGCAAAGAAAGATCGTCAGGTTACGCATATCGTCGATGGTATTGAGGCGTATCAAAGATCGATATGCGATAACTCGGAAGTACTCTGACTCGGCGAATGGCGATCGTATAAATTTCATTGTTCCGATGGATGCTATACTCGGATGTTGAAATGTATCGAGGAAAATATAGACATGGCTCAAGGATTTTCTAGTTGAACGAATGACGGTCAGACTATCGAACCGAGATATTCACTTGGATGAAAATGATATGTTTGGATGTGCTTCGTCGATAACCACAACGTTGACATTCTTGTCTTATGCGAGTTCAACTCTAGCCTTGCACATGCGTCGTGCTGATTAGGGCGATCACTCTGCGTGAGCGCTGGTATGGTGATTCATATAGCGGGGGTGATTGAACTTGCATGGCGTGGCAACTTATATGTATCGATTGTGGTTTGACGCGAAGGTGAGCTCGGGAACGACTCCGTGTGATTGATGAATCGAATTTGAGGATTGCATAGGTCCAATCCACGTATCGAGAATGAATTAGTCTAGACTCAAACAAGAGTTACGCCCCGATGAGAATAATTATTTCGCGGGTGCGTTGCATGGTAATTCATGAACCACTGTGGATAATCGGACTCGCGTGAGATTGGGGCGCAATATATTGTCAAAGCTAGATGAACTCGTGATCGAATACATGAATTGGTTAGAATGGATATATGAAGTATGTCTATTTGGTGATTTAAACGGATTCAAATTCGTTGCGTTGCGCGACGAATGCCTTGATTCGAATTAGGCGATCATGCTCGATGTTTAGAAATCTGAGTGACGCGAGCTCGGGTAGAAAACCCCCGTACTACCGACTTTGGTTTGACCCTAGGATTGGGGTCAGTATTGGCATTATTGTTGGAGAACTATGATTCCAATCCTGATATTGACTTAGCCTTGAGAAATGGCCTAGCGGTTAGGCGAGACGCACCTGTTTCAATAGTTAGCAATCGAAAGATTGATATTGAGGATTGGCATGGATGGATAGTGTGAATCACGAATATAGGAATACCCCTCACGAGATTCGGCTGACATGCATATATTTCAGGAACGCCGGAGTATGTGCACGATGCGACTCGAGTGAGAATGATGAATTCTCTATCACGCGGTTTAGTGAATGCATGTATTTTGGGGACGTCTGGAATGCGTGCATGATCCAACCAAGTGACAAGTTGAATTCCAAACGAGACTTGAGGAATGAAAAGTATCGAGGATTGAGATCGTGTTAAAAGAAAGGAATGATACTAGTACGAGCGTGGCTCGGAATCAAAGAAACGTGTGAGCGGAGTGTGCGTGAACGACAACGATATTGGCCCTAAACAAGTGAATGATATAGAATCGATATCGTGCAAGTAAAGTTGGTATAACGAATTGAACCATTGATAGGAAGATATACTCGATGATAGTGCAATACTTGGTCTTGAATCGAACGGAAATTACTTAGACTTGGTCGACCCCGCTAAGAAGAAATCATTCCGATTTCGTGGACAAGAACGCTTGAGAAGCGAATTGGGTCATCTCGATGACCGAGATAAACGAAAGTGAGTTTGCCTCAGCCTACGACCCTCGCATTTGACGAATTATAACGTGCCTCGTGCGACCATTTCAGTCCCATGACACGAAGAAATAGCAACCAAGACGAAGAAACACTTGAATTGAATAAGTACCATCAACTCTAAAATGAATGAAAAGTTATTCAATAAAATCGACCAAACGTATGCGACACGGAACTTAGAAAGGTATCGAGTATAGTTCGATGCCATCGAGCGGTAAAGCCATTCGATAGAAATTATCTAAGATACATACACGACATGGGTTAAGGAACGGTATGATGACCTACACTCAGGAAGTCTCGAGGACGAGACTTGTTTTGAGTAGTGTATTATGAAATGACCCGCTCCGCCCTAGCGGAACGCTGATTCAAACGGCAAGTACAACGACTCAAACGAGCCGTCGACCCGAAGATTTGGTATCGACTTGATGAAGAATCGATGCAAGGCTTACATTGGCCCGTCAAGATGAATCCAGACTTAGACTTTCAAAGGCGCGCTCGGAGTATCGCTCGGCCGAATGCGTACATCGCTAAGGTGGGTGGCTCCGATGAACCCGTCTTTGCTTAGCCTAGACACATAGCAATATAGACACTATTACTAGAATCGCTAGGCGACAACACCGTGCATGCTAATAAGTGACTCAACGCACCTAGCTAAGGGAATAATCCTATATTGTATGCTTGTATAGAATATGGAAAGGAATATGAAAAATGTGTGAACTCTCGCACCGCGCTCTACGCTCGTGCTAAGGCACAAGCTTACATTCAAGTTTCCTATGCGTTCAACAATAAAATAATAAATGATTTACAACAAAGAAATGGAAGACTATCGACATAGTCGTTCCGAGTAGAGTATAGAAGCATTGGAAGAACTTCGGGACCGATGGGTCGCCAAGGCGACTCCCGCACGGGGAGTTGCATAATGAATGAAATGAATGAATGAATGAATGAATGAATGAATAAGTGAATGAATGAATGAATGTACGAACAAGTGAAAGAAAGAAATGAAAGAGTGAATAAAAGATAAGAAAAGAAAGAATGGTTAGCGACAGGTATGACGGGCACGTGCAACGGGGCTCGCTACCCGCGCTGCACGGATGCCAACCTGGTCGATAACGCATTATGGCTCAGAGACAGCCTATTGCTCAAAGACAGCCGTTAAGTTAAATGACAAGTCAATACGAAATGGTCGTGGACAAACGGCACGGGCGATGTGGAAGAATACCGTGGCCGTAAAGAAGAAGGATTCTGCGGCACGATCGATGGGGGGGTATATCGTGGCCGACCTAGGCGGAATCAAACATGGGGCTTACGGACTGCTTTGAATGGGGGTATATCGTGGTCGACCATATGTTATTGTACACCCTTGTTTCTCATTTATTGAGGAATGATCATTGACTTGACTTACATCTACCATATTTCGTGACATCGTACCTTATTCTTTATTAACAAGAGTTGAGGTACTATATCCGGGCTTTGAAATTCTTCTAACCTCGTTATTCCTACAACCATATCCTAGCTTCTAAGGTGGGTAGACTGTAAGCCTTCTAAAATTTTGAGATATACGAGGATTACCGATTGATTAGAATCATTCCCACCAGGATGATAAATAGTGCCCCATGAACTCCCACTTTCTATTTAGATCATTTTGTGTCCCCAGCCGTGCCATTAATATTCAGAGCACGAGACCAGCTGTTACCTTCCAACAAATTTTATATGTAAGATCTAGACGAGTCCACCTTCATCTAGGTATATTATGTCCCACTCAAACCCGTCTCCTTGTACTCTATTTTTACGGTACGACTTTTAGGTCAGATGGATTAGCTATAACCCTTACCATAATACCGGTATACTTTCCGACTTCCATTAGAGCCTCAACTTCGACTCAACTCCTTCGACCCAATATATGGTGGTAGTCTACGTGAAGCCCACTACGCACATGCCACTAGTGTGCCCCTAATTGAGGCGTCATGTGCTACTTAAACACAAAAGTCACGAAAGGCGCATTTTGGGCCTAGCTAACCAACCTGACGGGCAACTAGCTCAACCTCTTGGGTAGAAGCCTACTCTAAGTTACACTAACCTAGTAGAAATAGTTGGGATCTTGTCCCGTCAATATAGATTGAAATTCCGGGTTCATCCAACCAGTGAGAGATGTCCGAATAGAGAACCCATTAAGAGCAGTAGAACCTATCCATGCATACCACCATATTTGAACTTTAAAACCGAATTAATTGAAGTAGGTCCCTATATCTATTATGTAGTCCTCACCTCTTAGGATGTGAAGTCATTCGTAACCCTTATTCCATCTACCAGGAAGTCGAGATACGATCTTGTATTACAATTATACCCCTTGCTTATGTGTCTAAATAACCACAGAAAAGATCACAATCTTGATTTCTCAAATTCTATTCTATTTTGGAAACTTGTTTAGAATTTCGAGAACAGAATTTCTGTATTGCATGGATTGCAAGCCCTCTAGGAAATGAAGAGTCCTTCGATTTAGCAAGTGACTAGACTATAGTAGCCCAATCTAGCAAATAAGTCAATGGTTCGTAAACTTTCTTTCTACCCGCATCATTGGAAACTCTCTACCCCTCTTGAGACTTCATATTTGCTCTCGATTATTCTTCCTTATCTTCATGTCCTTCCTATTTCGGAGCAACGAATGGTCATGCTTATTAGAGTTTATCAACATTTCTTAGCTACTTGTGTAAGTTTGTTGCTTGTTAAATTTTGGGTTGCTTGATAGATACGAGAGGATTATAGATACCATATGTCCTAGATATTTTTGGAAGAGTTATTAGCCACTAGTTAGAAGATTATAAGATTTTAGTGACCTGTGTTTCAAGGGAGTACTGTGACTAAAGGTGGGTAGGAGTCCTCGAGATTTCGTAAGTACCAAATGACTAGAGAAGGATATAAACGATTTTTGAGGAATTAAATTTAAGGAGATTGAGGTTAAGGCAGACTTCTTTTAGAATTTTACGGAATAACTACGAATTAGAATTTCGAGGATGAAATTATTTTTAAGGTGGATAGATTTGTAGCTCCCCTTCCCAGAATTTTGAAATATTTTTTTATTTATTTGATTTCAATGGTAATTTTAGAATTTTGTAAATAATTATTTAGTTAATTATTACGGTAGATAATTTTAGCCATGATTAGAAATTTGAGTACAAGGCGACTAGGAATTATGACACGGATAGTGCAGTGGCGTATTTTGACTAGTGTTTAGCCATGGTAGGGGAAAGCCAAGCCATAAGATTGTTCTAACTAGGAAAACCAGGCCAAGTTGCGACTTAACCCCCACCGATGAATTATTTATTTATTAATTAGATATATTGATTTTAGATGACCCGATTGTACCAACTTAGCCGAACTGGGCCCGAACCGAATCCAAGCCTTTGTTGGTATGTAGTGAGACCAAATGTGGCCATGTAGGTATATTTTATGTATGTACAAATATTTCCTAAACTATTTTAAAACTTTTTGTACAACTTCTAATCACTTAACTATTCGTACAAATATTGATATTTTGTTATTAAATAATATTTTGCAACATTTGTACAAATCGTTCTGGACCCGAATTTGGGAGTGTGGTATGGGTTCATCAAAACCACCATTGAGCAAATTTATTATTTTATTATCATTAAAGTTATTTTGGAGATTAAATAAATATATATATATTCACTCTATTTAGAGGTTATTGATTCAATTTATTGTAGATCAAAATTTATATATATATATATATATATATATATATATATATATATATATATATATATATATATATATATATAGATGTGTTTAAATACATTAAATAATTTGGATAGATGATATTAAGTTTTGATGGATATTTTATTGTGTGTAGTAGATATATACATATGTATATATATATATATATATATATATATCTATATATATATATATATATATATATATATATATATATATATATATATATAAATATATATATATATATATATATATATGTGTGTGTGTGTGTGTGTGTGTGTGTGTGTGTGTGTGTGTGTGTGTGTATAGATATTATTTGGTTGTATGGGTGTGAATATATATATATATATAAAATATATATATATGTATATATATAAATATTCGTATATATGCATATATATATAAATACTCGTATATACGTATATGTATATAAATACTCGTATATATGTATATATATATGCAAAAAGAAATAGGAAAAAAACAAAATTAATAAATCCCAAACCAATCCCGGCCCAGCCACCGAGCTGAACCCCAAGCCCATCCCAGGCTTAATATTCCCCAGCAGCAATTCTTTAAAGCCCGACCCTAGGGCTGTCAGCATTGTATATAATCGCATATATAATTATATAGAGAGACCCGAGAGAAGGAAGAGATCGAAAAAAGAATGCAAACCCTAACTGCTGCGCCACCACCCACAGGCGACCCCAACCACTAGGCGACCACCCCCTGCCTCGCGTCGCCGCGAGGTAGTCACCGACGGCAGGCCAGGCCGCGCCGCCGCGCGCGCTCAGGCGCACAGCCATCAGAACAGAACAGCGACAGTAGCAGCGGATAGCAGCCCTTCGCGACGCGATCACGACGTCATCGCACAACCATTTCTCGAGCCATTTTCTCAGGTACAACAACAACCTATACCACTTTAAATCCTTTCAAGTAGTTTTGATTTAGGCGGCTTAGAATTCAAGAGAAATCGAACCAAAGTTCGAGAAAAATCATGTCCTAAAACAGAACATGAAACAGTCCATGAACCCGCATTGGCGGATCGATTCTGATCGATCCAGTAACTGTTTAGAAATTCCACTTGAACATAATTATAGACAACATGTAGGACTTAGCGACCCTTTTTGTGGATTTGGAAACCATCGACTACGTGTTGAGAAATCGAATCCCGAAGTTCGACAAAAATCTATTTTTAAATTAGAAAATTGGAAAATCCTCTGATAAGACGTGCGTCCCGCTAATCTGGGCGACGTGGTCGCAAACCGAAAGCATCGAAAGGTGCGTAATGGCTTCATGGACGTGTGGGCTTTGACAGAATTCAAATTGGTCGCGTGTGCGCGACGAATTTGATGCATATCCGTCAAAATTTATCGTATCAACCCTTTGTAAATTTCCTAATTACTTTGTGCACGCTCGTCAGATCGAGACGAAACTTGCGCCAACAGGACCGTATTATTTTTTTGGTCCTGTATGCCAAGTTTGGTCCAATTCTGAGACAGTTGATTGGGCCGCCATTTTGCGGGCCCTACGGTCCGACTCAACGGGCGATTTTGTGCACGGCCCGCCGAAATCCAACTTTGGACATGCGGTTGGATTCATATCGGAAAACCGGATCTGTTGACATATAGTTTGACGACTTTAGAGACCGTTGACTCTGGCACACTTTTCGGTACAAAGCGGGTCCAACGGCGGACACTGTTTTGACCCGAAATTACCGTTTTGCTCCTGTGCCTAGAATTGGACTTAAGGACAGGAAATTGTAGCTAATTTGACTATTCTGAGAACGTTGATAATATTTATTTCAGCATCTGGAGACTTTTTGCATGTGTTGACTTTAGTGACTCATCTGATGTGGTTGTATTATCGGTTTCTCCAGCTAAGGACCTCAGGCAAGTGCACTTTCTGATTGCTTTCGATTCATAGTAGTCTTTTCATTTCATGTTTATACATATTTCTTGTTGCTGGTTGACACGCTCGTCATACGGAGTAGTCGGGAGGAGAAATATCTTAGTAGACATGTGGACTACCCAGAACTATCTCCATGATGTCTATTCGTGAACAATAGCACCTGTACACGACACGTACAGGTGCCGAATTTACCCCCTAGCCGTTCACATGTCGAAAATGATATTTCACACCACATAGGTAGTTGTCTTTTATTTATTTTTCCTTGTCTTCTTCACCACCTTTCCTGTCATCAGTTACCTTTTAGCTTTCATATCTCATATGTTATTTTCATGTCTTGTTAATTCTATTATATTTTTGTATTACCGTCAGTTTGTGTACTTGTTCCATTCCTGAATGAAAACCAACATTTTTAGGTTAGCTGTGGCTTCACTTAGCTTGGGAGATACGGGTGTACATGCAGACAGAAACCTAGAAATAGATAGCAGTGTATCATTTTCATTAATTACGACAACCTTGTATTTTCTTTAAATATAAATGTTGTATATGTTGTAATATATTTAGAAATGTGAATGAGCAGCAAATGTTATATTTTGAGCATTTATTTCTTGCGGGCTTGACAGCGTTCTACCGTCGACTCTGCGGCGTAGGCTGGCTTGGACACGTCTCGTATCCGGAAAAGCGGGTGCGGGTCGTGACACCAGGAAATACCAGAGAAGGAGCGGACGCTCATTCGGGACGTGGGGTGGCTGCGAATGCTGGAAGAAATCGAGTTAGCACAGCGCACGAAATGCTCTTGGTTGATGAAAGGAGACAAATGCACTAGTTTCTTTTACGACGTGGTGCGCACACGACAACATCGAAATCATATGAGTAAACTAATGGATGCAGACGGACGGGAACTAATAACCAGCAAGGAAATTCACACCGAATATATCAGGTACTTCACAGAACTATATAATCAAAATGACTACCAGTTGAGCTTTTCTGATATTGCATACAAGAAATTGGTTACCCCATACGGAAATCAACAAATACGGGCAGTGGTGGAGATGGAGGAACTTGAAAAGATTATTAAAAAGCTGATCCGGATAAAGCTCCGGGCCCGGACGGGTTTGGTAGCATGTTCTTAAAGTGCATTGGGAGGAGTTCAAACACCAAGTACTAGATATGGTGCGGATTTTTTTTACAAATCGTAGGTTGCTGAAGGAGTTGAATCATACATCCTTACCCTTAGGCCTCGTTTGGTTCACGGATTTAAGGAACCAAAAAAGGAAAGTTATTCCTTTCCTTTGTTTGGTAGCCACAAACTTGGGAATCAATTTCCTGACAAGGGAAAAATTGGTGGGAATATGGTTCCACTCAAGACCCGTGGGATTGATTTTCCCTCCTCCTTTTCCAATATTTATTACAAAAGTTATGACAAATGTAACCATGTGTCATGCTTTTTTACCATTAATGTTATTTTTTATAATATTAATTTTATTTTAAAATGTAAGGATATTATTGGAACATTGTTATATTTTGCTTTCGTTTCCTATATAGTTTTCTTGTTTTACCAAACAACGAAAAGGAAATGTGACAACAATCCTACTTTCCCATTCCCATGAAAAATATAAGGGAATTCATTTCCTTTCCGTGAACCAAACGAGGCCTTATACCGAAAAAAGAGGGAGCTATGTCGCTAGCAGACTTCCGGCCAATATCATGCTGCAACTTTGTATATAAAGTGATAACTCATCTTATGTGTAGGAGAATGGAAGCAGTCATGCAGGGGCTGATCTCGTCCAACCAATCAGCATTTATTAAAGGCAGGTCCATTGCAGACAATAATTTACTTGCTCATGAATTGGTACGAGATTTTAATAAACCCGGGGGGAAGAGATCTTGTATTAAATTAGATCTTCGGAATGCGTACGATACGGTAAATAGGAAGTTTGTGTGCCACAGCATGCTTGCATGGGCTTTGATGCAGAATGGGTTGATGTGATTCGGGAGTGTATTACATCCCCCACCTTCTCGGTTCTCATTAAAGGAATTCCATATGGGTTCTTTAAGAGCAATCGAGGTATTCGCCAAGGCGATCCTTTATCGTCGTATCTTTTCACTACTGTCATGCAGTATTTTACGTGTCTCATGGAAGTAGCAATTGCACAGAAGAGGATTATTCCTATGTATAAATGAATTGAGCATATCGTGCCGCATCTTATATATGCTGATGATCTGCTCGTGTTTATGGAGCCTTCTAGATCCAGAATGGAGGAGCAGACATCTATTATGTATAGGTTCGGCAAAGTATCATGCTTACAACTTAATCAGGAGAAAAGTTGTGCGTATTTCAATGAGCGTTGTACCAATAAAGAGGACATGGCAAGCATTATGGGGATAGCTCGAGGGGATTTGCCGGTGAAGTATCTCGGTTTACCACTTTGCATCAATTATGCTAGCGACAGTAATTGCCAAAGTATGAACGAGTGCGTGCAGCGGCGCATAGAGGAATGTCACGCACAAAATCTGTCTTTTGGAGGGCGGATCGAATTGGTCAGGTCGATCGGTTATTACGGCAGTAGCTGGACATTGGTTACAATCTACTATGCTACCTATTAAAACAATCCAGAAAGTAGAAAAGCTATGCACAGATTTCGTATGGCGAGGAGGTATCCATTCGATTAGTTGGGAGGTGCTATGCAGACCGCTATGCAGACCGAGGGAGGAGGGAGGAGTCGGTCTGCGTTCTCTACGTACACTCAGAGATGTTGCGGCATTGCGGTTGACATGGAAGTTCTTATCAGGGCAATCCCCATGGGCACAGTGGATGAACAAAAAATATGTTAAAAGTGGTAACTTTTGGGCTTCCGTCATGTTCAAAACTATTTTATCTCAGAGGAGGGCTATCAAGCAATTCATAGTTAGAGTCATGAGGGACGGGTGCACCACCGATTTTTGGTTTGATACATGGATCGGCCATAAAAGTATGGTGGACATGGAAGGAGCTAGTGCGATGATACGGGCACGGATAGGAGCTACTGTTGATTGCATTTTTCGGAATGGGGTATGGAGGCCGAAGAGGAATGGCATTGCCAGAAAACATAGTCAAACTATTCGGCTAGTACCTGTTGACACTACTAGCGCGGGAGACTACTGGAGATGGGAAGGCGGGTGTAAGGGGACGTTTGATCATAGCAGCGTCTACGAGGCCATACGTGAAAGGCACCCGAAAACAAGCAACTCGGAATTTATATGGGTGAAGAAAGCGGCAATGAAAAATGCAAATTAGCATGTTTAAACTCTTTGCCGGCCGACTCCTCACGTTGGATAGATTAATCCGGTTTGGGGTGCAAGTGCCCAACCAATGTTGTGTATTATGCACTCAGGAAAATGAGAGTATCAATCATCTATACTTCAGATGTTCAGTTTCGTGGGAAGTTTGGCAGCAGCAAAGGTGCAATTAAGTTGGATCTTGCAGGGATCGGCGGTCTGGATATCCTGGACATTGTAAAAGAAGCTTCGCTTGAGAGAGCTCGAGGTATCAGATGGTTCTCGGAGGCTCGTATCAGAATTGCAGTGACCGTGTGGCATATTTAGAAGGAACGAAATAACCGTATCTTTGAGGGAATAAGTATTTCGACATCATGCACAATATTCATAATGATGTTAGGATGATGAATGTATAAAATGGCTAGTTGTATGGTTGGCTGTAACATTAACATTTGCATATGAATGGAATTATCTTTTTCTAATATATATATATATATATATATATATATATATATATATATATATATATATATATATATATATTCTAATATATATATATATATATATATATATATATATATATATATATATATATATATATATATATATATATATTAGAATATATATATATATATATATATATATATATATATATATATAAAACCTAATATTTTATATATAAAAAAATATGTCATTAACCTAATATTTTCAAATAAATAGTCGGTCCAGACTTAAAACTAAACCCGAATGAGATTCGGATTGGTCTCGGAAACAAATTTAAAACCGAAAAATAAACAGATTAGTCTCGGCCATTGTACAGCCCGACTAAACATTTAAAGAGGAAAATCTGAACAAAATTGTGTACATCTTTTTTTGTTTGCTTAAAATATATGTTAGCAATATCCCCAACTACTTATGGATCCTATTTTTATTCCTATTCCTATGCCTAACCATAATGACTATTATCTATCTATCTATCTATAAATAATACTCTAAATATGTCATTATATGTTACAAAGGAAAATCTCATCCGAAGTATTTTTTCTTGTGCGGGGAATTCTGCCATCCATCCAACCAACCAAGGTATGTGAAGATATATTTCTATGAGGCGTTTAATTTCTATATCAGCATCCAATTCTTCTTCTTCATATTTTTAAGACAGAAAAAATAATACGAGTATAGGTGGTAGAGCTATGATTACCGGCGGTGACGGGAGTAGTTGTTCTTCAAAGAAGAGAAGAAGAAGAATAGAGGAGATCACGTCGATGTCGTCGTCGTCCTCCTATCCTCTCCCTCTCCTAGTACTACCCCAGGACATCATGTGTGCCATACTTTCGAAGCTGCCGGTGAAGTCCATATTACGATTTCTGTCCGTCTGCAAGTCGTGGGAACAGCTCATCTCTCAGCCTTATTTCATCGAGTTGCAGTTGGTGGAAGCGAGAAAGAGTCCCCCTCGCATCCTTGTCGTGACCAACAACGATCCAAATGCAAGATTGAACCACATAGAGTTGTATTATGGCCAAGTTATGTGTTTGTATTCCTTTGAGGAGGAGGCGGCGGCAGCTTTGGAGCCCAATCCCTCGGTTGCTCCAATTCCCTTGGTTGAATTTTTTACCAACCCAACTCACGAAGATAAAACTTCGGTCTGCCAATATGATTGTGACGGATTGGTACTTCTCATCGCACAAAACAGTATTTGGGTATGCAATCCTGGCACCAGAGAGACCCTATTCGTGGATTATGTCAGCAAGAATATGCCTATCGACGAAGACGTTTTCCAGCATGTCGGATTCGGGCTCGACCCAACAACCAACACTTATAAAATAGTCCGCATGTTCTACCGCTCGTTTTCTTACGACGAGGAAGAAAATGAAATTTACGAAGAAAGTGTAGGGTGCCAAGTCTTGACTATAGGCACCACTTCTTGGCGACAAGTTGATGATCCTCCCTATCCTCCTAGAGCAGCATATTCTGCAACGGCAAACGGTGGGCTGCTATACTGGATGACCTTAACATATGACGTTTTGCTAATTTCCTTTGATCTCAAGAATGACAAATTTGGAGTACTTGCTCCACCGTCCGCCGTACTCTCCGACCAACAATCTCAATGTAATCGACAATACATCATGAACGGACACGAAGACAAACTCTGGTTTGTTAATGTTGATTGGCATGCTACTACCACTGATATATGGGAGTTGACAGCGGTAAGAAAACAGTCATGGACAAAAATTCATAGTATCCCCAATCCAACCACACTTCCTGCAGACATCACTCTTCCCGTTCCCAAATTGGTAATTCACAACGGAAGGTGTATCTTACTCTGCGATCGCCAAAAGTTACAGTGCTATGACGTTGATGCTAAAGAATGCAAGAATACGATATTCGACATCCATAATGGTAAAGGAGGAGGAACTATAGACTATTACGATCCTGGAGCTCCAGCAACTTATTCTTGTCTTTATAGGGAAACTCTGACGTCACTGAAACCTAAAACTGAAGACTACTCTTGGCTGTCGCCAGTGAAATTTCAGAAAATTCACAGCCCCGACAAAGATTAATACTCAAGTCAGCCTGATACAAGAACATAACTCTGTCTTTGGTTCTAATATCATAACAGTACTTGTGGTTGAACATCTTACTTATAATTCATGTAAATGATGAATATGGTTGTTTCTTCGACTACTTATTTTATCCGTCAATCGAGAGTTAGTACAATCTTAGCCTAGCCTAAATTTGGTTGGTAGACAAAGCTTATATTGTTCTGGTCTTTAGATAGCTACATCTGCAGCTTGGAAGGGTTGTATTCAATTCAAGTCTAATTTGGACAAAAATATTTTGTAACTTTGGCTATTGTTCACTATGATATCCTAATCTTTTGATATGTTCACTTTGCTATCATAAACTTTGATACCTAAACTTTGTTTATTTATAATGTTATGATCAAGCAAATGCAAGAAACCAGCTGCATATGATTTTCCTCCTATTTGTGGAAAGACCGATTTTCTATCCGTTCCTCGTATTTGTTGGGGAGACCAATTTTCTAACTGTTGACTGATTTATGCACTGATTTAGAACACTATTAGTTACCCGAAATCAAGATAGTTGGGGAGAGGTTCCCTAATTCTCAAATAATATTAGTTAAGAGTTCAATCCTTTGATTAAACTTGTAGAATTACTTATGCAACCTCATCAAACGATTGTGGCGCAAAGATAGTAGTGATGAATGGTTTTGGAAGCTTTGTTTAGGCAAACAAAGCTGCATGTGTATGTAGCTTTGAGTGTTCAACTCAACAATTGTTCTGCAACATTATATAAGGTGTACTCACACTGCTATGTTGCATGGATACCATATGGATATGGCAACATGTTCGATATGGATGCAGCGACACGGAATGACACTCATTTTGGTCGTGTCTTAGCGGGTTCTGGAGAAATCCATGATTCCTAGCCTGAGCAAGAAAGCATATGGTTGATGTGGACACCCTGAAGAAGATAAAACCGTCCGTTCCCAAGTCTGTTGTTGGATCCGTCAAAGTTGAGTTTTATTTACACTCGCCAAAGTTGAGTTATCATGGATGCTTCTGCTGCTTTTTTTTTTTTTTTTTTTTAAAAGCAGCCCCAATAGCTGTTTGGTGGCGGCTGCTTATCAAAAAACTTCTGAAAAGTCTATCCAATTTTGGGATAACTTGTGAAAGCAGTTGGGAGGCTGCTGGAAGACGCTGCTGCTTCTGTTGCACCTTCTTAAAAAGCAGCAGCAATTCCACCAAGACTAAGGACATGTACGAGGGAGTAGTAACCAGCAGAATAGATGCTTTAATAAAGATGTAGTATATGTCATGTATTGTTACCTAGACGAGATTATGAGAAATAAAGAGAATAATTTTACATTGACAGGAAGATGAATAATGACATTTTTGTTAGACGAGAAGACATCGCGCATCTAAGATGCAGGAATTGAAGATCTGAATGGCTAGAAAGAGGATTCATGTATTCAGACACAAAGATAAGGGATACACTCATCGTTCATGTAAGATATACGCACTAACAAGGATTTTAAGAACCCTCCTGTTTACTGGGACTTCGGCATAATCAGTGAAATGTACTACCATTAACTAACATTTGAAACCATGGTCTAAAGTATCGGCCGATACCGATATAGTTTGGCATGTCCCGATCCAATACCGACCCGATACTGGCCGATACCGACATTAGGGGTCTTTTTTTCAGTCAATTCGGCAAAAAAAATTAAAAGAAAAAGACAAATCAACAAGGGTTTAAAGCATAATAAGGTTGTAAACCAATCGGTAAGGGTGACTACTATTTCATTTAAGTTCAAAACTACTAAGAAATAACATTGAAAATACTTAAAAATTATGCCTAAATGTATAAAATATACGTTTTTAGATGTATATAATTTATTAATAATTATTTGTTTTTCGATACCAAAAAATCCTATACTCCGATCCGAAACTGCCGATGCTACCGATATCGCCAATATCAATACTGATAGGAATAGTCCGATACCGATTGCGATATCATTACTATGAACCTTGTTTGAAACCGTTCTTCTATTCTACCTGGATTTAGCTCCTCCTTAGGCATGCCTTTTGTTGTAATTGATTGATGAGATGATTTCATTGATAGTCTTATAGGCTTTATATAGCATTTACATAATGGAATATCATGTGGCATATTCTGGCATTCCAAATATGTCCTCAGGATATTCTCATATTAAATATAACATATTTTCATACTAAATATAACATATTCCTATACTAAATATACCAATACTCCCCCTCCAGATGGGCGAAAGATATTCACTAAGTCCATCTTGTCACATCCTCTAATCATGCTCACACCAAAGTTCACAGTCGGAATCGGTATCGGACTATTCCTATAAGTATTTGTATCGGCGATATTGGTAGTATCGGCGGTTCCGGATCGGAGTATCGGATTTTTTGGTATCGAAAAACAAATAATTTATTTACATTTAAAAACATATATTTTATACATTTAGGCATAATTTTAAGTATTTTCTGTGTTATTTGTCAGTAGTTTTGAAACTAAATGAAATAATAGTCACCCTTACCGATTGTTTTACATACAATAGATTGATTTTCTTCTTTTACATGCTTTACCAACCTTATTATGTTTAAAACCCTTGCTGATTTGTATTTTTCGTTTAATTTTCTTTGCCGAATTGACCGGAAAAGAGATCACCAAAGTCGGTATCGGTCAGTATCTGGTATCGGTCGGTATCGGATCGGGACATACGAAACCGTATCAGTATCGGTCATATCGGATCGGTATCGGCCGATACTTAAAACCATGTTCACAACCGAACCATATGGTATCCATATTGAGATTGTAAAGTGTATTCCAGCACATATTAGGATGTCACGATAGGAAGTGGTGAAATGGCTTCTTATTGTTGTTTTCCGCATTTCTCATATTCTATTTCATCTATCCCTCAGGGTTAAGGAAGTCCTTCAATTTATCTTCCTCTACTTTAGGCACAAATTTTGTTGACTCTATGACCATTAGTTGCCTATGTCCTAATTAACCGATGCTACATCAAGCTGCACAAATTTGTGTCAAACAACTAGCTATCACATGAACTTGCGCAAAACTTGAGAAGAATACGAGGATCAATAGAGTCACAAAAGGCTATATCGATAAGAAAAACAATAATGCTGTGTTAAACAGGGCTAATTCATAAGTAAAAGCATGAAACAATAAACAGACTCCTGACTGACGCCAGCTGCCACAACGACGACGGCTGCAGCTAACAAGATGTCCTCGTCATCGAGATCGTCTTTGTCAGCCATCGACATGTTGGCATTGCCAGCAGAGTTAATCGCCGAATGATAGCATTTCCACAAAACTGTAAACTTGCACTCCATATAAATTTCCAAATTCTCCACTTCTGTAATGAGAAATAAAGCAGTTTCTTCGTTCTGTGCAATTTTCCTTCTATGGGAATTTCTGAGTATTCAGTCATTCTGAAGTTTTGCTCGGAGTGAAGGCTTCAACTCCACGACTTTGAAAATGTACAACCGAGCGTTTCCAGTGCAGTAGGAAGAAAAAGCGAGCTGGTTGTTCTTATAAAAGCTATATGTCTAACATTTGTTCCAACCTTGTGAGCTAGGTGGAAAATCCTTTCAGTCCCACATCGACTGGACCAAAAACTCTAGCTGAGAAGAGATTATAAAAGGGACCCAGGGCTAACACAATAAAGCATACCTTTCTCGGCCTTTTGGCTAAGATCAAGTGTAGTATCTGTTCTTATCAGTTTAATATCTGATATGTGGGCCATGTGCTCACAATGATATTAAATTAATTTTTTTCAGGGGGAGAGTCCGTTTGCAGTAGCTTGCTACTGTGGGCTCTGGAGCTATTGCCCAGGCCTGGCGCACCCCAAGCAAATCAAAATCGAAATTTGTCATTAATATCTCACCAATTTTCTGTTAAGTTTGATTTAATTTACTGGTTACATTTAAAGTCTGGTGCAGTCACTTGTCTCATCTTTTAATCTAAATTGTTTTATCCTCTTATCTCCACCTGTTGGAAAAATTATTTTGTCATATTTTTAGTATGTACTGACACTCCTAAATTATATATTAAACATTATTGCCACACTCCAGAATGTAATTATTATGCACTTCTGTCAAATTTAAATGATAATATTTTAAGAGTGTTAATAACATCATCATATTTAAATGTAGTATTTGTTCTTATCATTTTAATATCTGATATGTCGGCCATGTACTCACAACGATATTAAAGTAACTTCTTTCAGTGGGAGGGTCCAACAGCCGTAGCTTGCTACTGCGGGCCCTCGAGCGTTTCCCATGTGTTGTACTATCGCAAGGGCTTGGCGCACTCCAACCAAATCAGTACCGAAAGTAATCAAAATATCTCACTAATTTTCAAATTAAGTAAAAGTTCATGATTGAATCAAATTCGTTAAAGGACATTTCTCTAATTAGATTACATTGTTCATTTATTTTTTTCCAATTGCCAGTCGTAAATAACAGTTTAAGTAGCAGAAAATTGTTTATTTTGTTGTGTAATATGCTCGATGCCTCTTTCAAGTGTTATTTTGTAGTGTAATATGCTCGATGCCTCTTTCGGTAATTTATTTTCTGAAATTGATTCCCAGTATTATTACAAGTGTTATATTTGTAGATGAAAATAGATTTCATAATCAGCATATGGAGGTGAGTTAAAAACCTCAACCGCATCGATTACATTGATGACCTTCTTAATTATAAGAAATTTAGTAACAATAAAGATAAAATAAAATAATCTAAGGCAACAATAATGTAATGAAGAAATATCTCTTTATCCATTGTCACTCCCCGTTCCCAGAATGCGTATTTTTTTATACATGTACAACTCATGTGTATTTATCATGTATTATCCTGTATTTTAATTCCTTTAGATTTCAAGTTAATTAATTATCTGCTCTTTAAATTCCATGTTAATTTAATGTCCTGCAATTTTATTTCCTGTAATTTTATTCCTGCATTTTATTTTTCTGCTTTTACCTTTTTGCTTTGCTTGTAGGTTGGCCTTGGATGAACCCCCAACCCGACCCATTGGACCCGGCCCAACTCCCACCTACCACCCCTTTGATATTTAAAGCCACCATCTCTTTCTCTCTCTTCATAAACTCATTCACCATTACTTCTTCTTCTTCATTACTCTCTCCACCTACCAAACCGTAGGCAAGTACAACTTGCTTTCCATGAGAACCCATGTTTTTTTGTAGTTCATTTATCTTCCTCGCAAGATCCTAAGAGAGTTTAGAACTTGGCACTTTTCATTTCGAAGTCTTAATTTTTGTAGATCTAGAAATGAGTTATTTTCGGAGTTTGGTGGTTTTGATCTATCAAACTTCTTTGTTTGTAAGTTTTGATGGTTCTATGTTGTTGAGGATTTTATTCTACCCAATCTTGACCTTTGGAAAGTTGGATTTGGACTTGTTTTGACCAAGTTATGGACTTTTGAAGCTTTGGGTTCAATCCATAGAGTTCTTGCTGTTTGGAGAAGACAGTGAGCAGTGTACGCTAGCTTTTTAGCTGCGTCACTGAGCTGGGCGCGCTCTTTAGCGCAGCACAGTATGGAGTCCATGCGCTACCTTTTTAGGAAGCGTGTGTCTTGCATACGCTACCTTTTTAGAAAGCGTGTGTCTTGCATACGCTGCCTTTTGGGAGCATATGACTTGCATACGCTGACTTGGATGGTCAGGAATCGTATGGAGTTCATACGCTGCCTTTTGGGAGCGTATGACTTGCATACGCTGACTTGGATGGTCAGGAATCGTATGGAGTTCATATGCTGCCTTTTGGGAGCGTATGACTTGCATACGCTGACTTGGATGGTGAGGAATCGTATGGAGCTCATACGCTGCCTTTTGGGAGCGTATGTCTCGCATACGCTCACTTGGAGGGTCGGGAGTCGTATGGAGTACATACGCTGCCTTACCTGAGCGTAGGCTTGCTTGAGCGTAGCCTGACTTGAGCGTATGACGTTTGCACTGAGCGTGTGGCCTTTGGCTGACTTGGTCTTACGTCAGCGTGTCACTTGGGCTTTATTTTTCTTAAGCTTGGCTCTTCTATAGCCCTGTATATTGATATTTTATTAGATATTTTACGTCCATTTTATATCCTTACGCCTTTTGGCATGAACTCGATAAAATCATGATATGTTATTATTGTTAATATCGACTGTTATGTGAAATGCGTCTTGTGTCCCGATTGATTTTTGGATACCCAGTTTGACTGAAACTTGACCTTGAGAATTATAGACTCGACCCCAATTAATGTTAATTGACTTTCATGCCTTGTCACCATTAATGACGATGGTTATCTTGACTAATTGATCATGCGTTCCTATTTGGAACTAAGAGACTGGCTAGTCGTCTTATTGAATTAAATGAATGAGACACGTTCATGCTATGAACTATTGTAATCGACTGGCTGATCCCGAATATTGACATACATGCACATGCAGGCTTCAATCTATTTATTTTATTATTTATTTATTTATTTTCTACAAAAGAAGCATGTGTACTTTATGGTCAAGGCATGATTACTCCGTGGTTAGATTTGATTGTTGCATTACGCTATGTAAGACCTGCAACCTAACCGCACTGGTATCGTTATAGAGTCGTGCATACCGTACCCCGTACGAAAGTACTTATTTGAATGACCATGATCCACGGCATGGGATTTCACTCAACGTAGGGACTATTAAGTTAAATAAAATAATGATTGCATGGAGAGAATGGGTTCCCGAGTTCTTACATGGCAGCCCCCTTGGGACGAGTAGTACCCGACGGGCCGGCTGGTTCCCACAGATACTGTAAATCTGCCACACGGGCAGGGAACAGTATCTGCTTTTATTATTATTGTATATGGTATATTAATGACGGGCGTCCTTGTCACGCCCCGCTCCCGTAGGAGCGATCGTCCTCGCTAAGGCGTGATGCCGCACGAGCCTAGATTGCGCTCGTGCAAGGCAATTCCATAACGGCCGATTACATCGGCGGCGACGGGGTCGTCGCACAGAAGTCCCAAGCAGAAATATTGAAAACATTGCAGCGGAATTTTAAAGAAGAACACATGGACACAAGTAACTCAAAAGAAATCTCTTATTGGTATTGAATACAAGATTACATTTGTGGGCGCAAGGCCAAATTACAAGTCTCTCGTGCTCACTTTTCTCTCATTTACAAGTCACTCTGCTCTCTCTCATCTCTCGATACAATACTTGAATCCAGCGGAAGCTTCGGAAGGCGATGTCCATACATTATGTCCTGTATAAGTCTTCAGGTCACGCGGCCGCACGCTTCGACTCGCCAAGGAACTCCATGCCTCGACGCATCCAAGCGAGCTCCGCGCCACGAGCTTCTACCTGAGCCTGCACATGAAACACTATGTGGGTGTCAGTACCACTGTACTGGTGGAGTGAGCTTCTCGCCCACCCATACATAACCGACACGTTTCATTTACTTTGTGCAGCTTAAACCCTTTCAATTGTCTTTCTAGTCTTGCCTTGGGATACATTTTAGGACAAGGACGTCTCAGTTGATGACTAGCGATGCAACGACAAGGTCGTGCAACGACAGGGTCACGCTATCTTGCCAACGTGTGTTTTGATCGAGGTAGTGCCTCATCGCTTAGGTACTTGACCAAACTTCAAGACGGGACGGCAGGGTCGCGCCACATTCTATTCCAAACTTAGACTTGTTCAAGACTGTGCTTTGTCGAGGGGCAATTCACGTGAACTCGGCCGTGCCAGGACCTTTGATTAAACTCAAGCGCCACTAGACCAATTCTTGTGCTAACGATTCAAGTGCCCAGGGACGGCAACGGGACGACTCGTGCAGGCCGTGCCTTAGACTTTACTTAGACTTTGCTCGTGCTTCAAGATTGAGGCCGCGCCTCGCAAGTTATCAGACTTATCGTGTTACCGCCTTGCGGCCTTCCCGTTAGACCCATTTGCTAACTTAGACAAGACTTGTGAACCATAGTATCACTTTCCATTTACATTCCGACGCCATCTATCGTGCCAAGCACGGTGCCTATGCTGCAGCCCAGTCTTCGACCCAACATTGTGTTCCCGACAAGACAAGCATTCAAGCTCTAGACACAATCCAAAGGCATACACGCGGTGTGCCGCTATTGCCGACACATCTACATGAGTGGTCACTAGCAATTTCAAGCTATCTTGGACATGGCTCGGCGGGGGTATCGGTCCGCCCTTCTAAGGGTAGCTAGCCCCGGAAGCGCCGATACTCCCATGCGGTCATCCAGCATCCTACTTTGAGCCACACTCGCTTCTCCCGGGCGGATGATCCCGGTGCTCCGGAGGAGATCACCCGAGAAGACTACACCTTGTCGACAAGTTGTCCATGACCATGCAAGACTCGATCTATCCAATCTATCCAGTCTTTTCTTAACATGACCATGCATTCCTTTATTCTATCGAGACTCCCAAGCCGCGGGACCAATCTCGTGCGCGGGACTTATCAAGTATTCAGGCAGGACATGACCGGGCAGGACCGGCATGCTTAAAAGTATTCAAGCAGGACATGACCGGACGGGACCGGCATGCTTAAGAGTATTCGGCCGTGGCTCGTGCCTTAGACAGGTATGGTTCTCTAGGCGATGCTAACGCTCAAGTCATATACTTATACGACGGGCCTTGTTCTCAAGGGACTACTTGACTTGACAACCGCAGCTAGAGCGGGATAGAGCTAGGAATGGCTTCGTTAGCCTAGAGCAACTCTTGTTGACTTATACGGGCAATGACTCGACGAGCGAAGGCTACGCCGAGCTACGCATCGAGGGAACGTGCTAGGCACGGGGTCGACTTAACAACCAAGTCTTGGGTGCCTAGACTTAAGCCAACAAGCCGTACAAAGATGACTTAACTTGCGGGACGTGCGAAGGCTATGCCAAGCCTTGCGGGATCGGACCGTGCATGCTTTGTTAAGCATTTATGTGGGCGACGCCTATGACTTAGGCTTATTCAAGTATTGGGACAATTCGACGGGACAGTGCATGCTGGGTTAAGCATTCACGCGGGCGACGCCTATGACTTAGGCTTATTTGAGTGTTGGGACGAATCGACGGGACCAACCGGATATGCGAAGGCTATGCCAAGCCTTGCACAACGGGACTGTGCCTGCTTTAGCAAGCATTTACACAGGCGACGCCTAAGACTTAGGCTATTTCAAGTGTCGGGGCAATTTAGCAACTTAGGCCAACTTCCTTCTCCCAAGCCACGGGATCGAAGGATCGAGTGTCATTTGAAAGCACGCTGAGCTGACTTCTATGTTGATCGTTGGACCATCTCCATATTCTAGGACACTTCCGACCCGACGGGATTACTCCCTTAGCTATGTTGGTGCGTAGCTTTTATATTAGCCTACTTGTGCGAGTTGAAAACACGATTTATTATGTGCAAGCTAAGATGGAGTAAGTTCACCGAAACTCCCCCACCTGAACGATGTCTCCGGGCGAGCCGTTGCAAGGCTTAGTTCCAACGCCGTCGGCGTTTCGATTCCTCCGATTGACTTTGCGGGTCGGGGCACTACAGTCCTGCTAGGACTCGTCTAATTCATGCATGGCACAATGATTGACTGGATAGACTAGCCTTGCTTGCACATAGTAAGAACTGAGGAATCCCTATTGCATAAAACTCCAGGATAACTTGGGACTCACAATAGCAAGCCGTAGGAGTTTATTGGCCGTTTAAGACGATCTGTTTGTGTACTGTACTACTCTGTTACCTAACTGGGATGATCAGAATGTCAGGACATGACGGGCCAACTTCTGTCCTTGTTTGGTTGGGAGGTTGGTTCGAAGTGTCGTGATGTGATGTGAATCCTAGTAGTAAGCAGAGATCTATTATTTTATTCTCTTACTTACTGGTTTTAGTTCTCATGTCGTGCTTCCTTGTGGTACTTGCTATTAGAGGTCTAACCTCTCTGGTTTTGCATGGCCAGATTTAGAGCCGGTTCCCGAGGACTCAGCTTACTTCTACCTCCAAGATGGTCAACACTAGAGGGATGATCGCAGGAGGACTCGAGTGGGTTTCTTACTTCCCCGCTCATTTTGTTATTTACCTTATACTTTGCCGTTTGGCACCGACATGTTAGTCGGATCGTCTTGTACTTACTTTTACATAATTGTAACTAAGTCAGACTGCAGCTGATAACAATTGTGTATACTTTTGCTACTTTAATCTGGCTATGTTTGGTAAAGCCAGATATCAAGAACATTTTGACAGAGCGTTTGGGACGCCTTACTGCTTTATCTTACATGTTCTCTATTTCTGTTTCCTTGTTCGAATGATTGAGACAATAGATGTGTAATGACCATAGCAAGACTTTTATGTAGTATGCACCCCCTCGTCTGGTTAGACAGCATTGATCGTATTATACGGTATTCATCTACCCGTAATACGTAGATGGCTGAGTCATTCCCCCGCTCTCCAGTATTCTGGTTCTGGGACGTGACATCCATAATGATTGATATTGATGAGTTTGAGGTTTGAATGGATAAGTTTAAATATTGAGCTTGTAATTGGTACGATCCTCTAACATCTTCCCTTAAATTGTGCGGGGTGGTCATGCACAGTTTGTCGCGTAATGATTCTAGAATAGTTCATCCACCATCTTGGGCTTGTTTGAGAGAGTGGGAGAGAGAGAGAGAGAGAGAGAGAGAGAGAGAGAGAATCTTGGACTTGTTGAAGAGAGCATCAAATTCATCCACCATCTTTTCTGTCTTTTATTTTTCTCGTATTGCTTGGCTGTGTGTAAGTCAATCACGCATCTGAGAGTTTTTTCAGAAAGTATTCTGATTTCACCCACGAAGAAGAGGATCAGATCTTCTTTTGGATTTGGAGTGTTGGGTTGTTTGAATTTGGTGTGATGCATCAGTGGGATTGTTTGAATTTGGTGTTTGGGATTGTTTGGATTTGGTTTGATGCATCAGTGCTTGGATTGAATTTTATGTGTGGGACTGTTTGGATTTGGGGTGATGTATTTAGGAAAAAATAATGTTGTGTCGAATGATCACAATCTGCTCTGATACCAAGAAGAAAAATCGAAAATGAAAAAACAAGTAGATGGAAATAAATCTCATAATCAACATATGGAGGTGGGTTAAAAACCTCAACCACACTGACTATATTGATTTATAAGAAATTTAGTAATAATAAAGATAAAATAAAATAATCTAAGGTAACAATAATGTAATGAAGAAATATCCTCCTTATCTATAATAATTGATATGGATGAGTTGGAGGTTTGAATTGATAAGTTCAAATATTGAACTTGTAATTGGTACGATCCTCTAATAGGTTTCACCCAATAAGTAATAGCAAAGTCACTGGACGTATATGGAATTGCTCATATAAGGGAATTGGTAATTAGAATTATAATGCATCTTTTCCTTTGGGAGACTGCAAAAGGAATTAACTAATAAACAAATTTAATCACATTATTGTTGGGCCCCTCTGCTTAGTAAAAAATGTGGCAGGAACAATGATATTTTTCTTAAGTAAAAGGTGAAAGAATAGTACATTTCAGTTGCATGTTTTTTCTTTACCTTGAGAGCAGGGTTGATTTTTAACTTTGTCTGTGCCGCTCTCTTAATCAAAATATGGGACTAAAGTATTCACTTATACATGACAAATATTGAGTCACATATGTTTCCATATCATAACTTGTCCAGTAAAAACTTCAATTTTGCTTCTTTTGTGTTCTGGTTTCCCTTGCAGTTATAGATACTTTTGCAGATGTAAGTCTCGTTTGCTAAAGATTTTTGTTTAGAGATATGTTTAATAGTCTCCAATTATTTTTGTCACGCAAAATCCTCGGCCATCAACACAAAGTTGCTAAGTGTGACATGATAAATTAAATTCTGCCGATGATGACCACAAAGGTCACAATAGAAGGACGTGTCCTTTGCCCTTTCCTACTGGAAAAATGCTAAGTTTACTACCAAATTCTTACAACATTCTTATAACCTCACTCACCCACCCTTTACATATGAGTCCCTTTGGGTCCCACCACCTCTCACAGCCTCCCTGCTACATGGGCTCCATCCGGTTCCACCACTTACTCCCCTCCTTCAATCGATGTCCGACACGTGACAGATTGTAGGAGGATTATAAACATTAGTTGTAGGCATAGCAAAGCTCTTCCTACTGGGAGCAAAGAGCAGAAATATCGTCCTTATATGAGGAGAGGAACAGGCAGATGGAAGGACTGTACCGATCAGAGTCCACTCCAAGGAACGAGCAGATGGAAGGACGTACCTTTGCTGCTTTCCATGTGTTACAAAATTTGTCAGAAACTGATAATTGCAAAAAGAATTAACTAATAAACAAATTTAAATCACATTATGTTTTATTTTATACTTTTTACTAGTTTTTATTTTACTTTTTATTTTATATTTTACTCTTTTTTACTTTTATATTTTATATTTTATATTTTAATCTATTATCTAAATTATTTAATATTTAATATTCAATGTTTATGCAAAACATGTACTTGTAGGAATTATTAATTTGTCACTATTTGTGAAGTTACTCATTATTGTCATTAATCTAACTTAAAAAAATCTGAAATTAAATTACTAAATATCGAGAGCGACAAAATTTTAATTATTATTCATATTTGTACATGTACTAATTTGAAAAAATTGGACATAACACTAGTATATATATATATATATATATATATATATATATATATATATATATATATATCCCTTAGAAAACTTCCTAAAAACTCTCTTACCCTCAATTGTCCATTTAATGTTAATATTAATGTTAATACTAATATTAATGTTAATATTAATGTTAATATTAATTTTTATTTTAATTTTTATATTAATGTTAATATTAATATTAATGTTAATGTTAATATTAATTTTAATGTTAAGTTTAATGTTAATTTTAGTATTTAATGTTATTAACATTAATATTAACATTAATATTAACATTAAATGGACGGCTGAGAGAGAGAATTTTTAGGAGGTTTTATAAGGGAGACTTTTGATCCGCTTCCCCTCTCTCTCTCTCTCTCTCTCTCTCTCTCTCTATATATATATATATATATATATATATATATATATGTGTGTGTGTGTGTGTGTGTGTGTGTGTGTGCGTGACATCTCTCGGTTCTCAGTATCACATAAGTGATGAAGGTGTCATCGGTATCCAAGCTACATGTGTCAATACTACTGCTGCTCCGCTTCTCTCTCCTCTCTCAAGCTGTCAAGGTGCTCCTTCTTCTTCTTCTCTCTCTCCGGAGCTAATTATCAATTCATTTTTGTAGTGCAAATTAATACAAAAATAGTAATTGAATTAAATGTAAAATTGCACGCAACGTGCAGCAAGCAGGAGGAACGTGTGCGGAGAACCGCGGCTGCGGCTCTGGCCTCCACTGTCAGACGTGCGTCGCCGACGGCCACGTCCGGCCCAGGTGCACCCGCATCCAGCCCACCGACCCCAAGTCCATGGCATGCACCACCATGCACTTAATTCCCCATATATATGTAGATATATCTGCATTATTGAGACTGATAATTTTTGCAGAATTTGTTATTGACAATTAATTTGCAGGGGAATAGCGGTGGTGGTTTGGCTTTCAATAGGTACTCGTGGCTGACGACCCACAACTCATTCACCAAGCTCGGCACCCCCACGGTGGCCCCCACCAACCAGCAGGATTCCGTCACCGACCAGCTCAACGTATGTAACAAAATCAACAACTACTACTAGCTGCTGCTACTACTACTACTTCCATTTTGAGCTCGCTAGAGTGTGGCTAACAAGTTTGACTATTGTATTGGTGCAGAATGGCATCCGCGGCTTAATGCTTGATATGTATGATTTCGAGAACGACGTCTGGTTGTGCCACTCCCATGGTGGCATCTGCTACAACTTCACAAAGTTTGTAAGCTTAATTTAATTCGACTTAAATTTCTTTTTGAGTTTTTTTTTTTCCTTTCCAATTATCACTGAATTGGTAAATTAACAACCATCATTCAATTCTGTTAGCAACCTGCCATAAAAGTGCTAAAAGAAATCCAAACATTCCTCGAAGCGAACCCTTCAGAAGTCATCACCATATTCATAGAAGACTTCGTCTCCCCCAAAGGTCTCACCGAGGTGCTCGCCGCGGCCGACCTCACTAGATACCGGTTTCCGGTTTCTCGAATGCCCAAGAACGGCGAGGACTGGCCTTCGCTTGCCGACATGATCGGCAACAACCAGAGGCTGCTGATTTTCACTTCCGATCCAGCCAAGGAGGCTTCGGAGGGCATCGCGTACGAATGGAGATACGTAGTCGAAAACCAATGTAGGAAGAAGAATCCTGGTTAATAAACAAGAATATTAATTAATCACCTGTTGCACAACCTATCTAACCTGTGCATTTTATTTGCAGATGGAGATGGGGGGATGGTGGACGGCTGGTGCCCCAGCCGTGCCAAGTCGTCTCCCATGAACGCCACGTCCAGGTCGCTGGTGCTGATGAACTATTTTCCGACCCTTCCGAATTTGGTTACCGACTGCAAGCACAATTCCGCGCCTCTTGTGAATATGATGCACACTTGTCACAGTGCGTCCGGGAGCCGATGGCCCAATTTCATAGCTGTAGATTTTTACAAGGTACTGGTTAGTTTTAACTTGTTGGCTCATAATGTACATTTCCGGAAGTTGAAGTTGATCAACTTTCATGCAGAGAAGTGACGGAGGAGGAGCTCCCCAGGCTACAGACATTGCTAATGGACATTTGGTTTGCGGCTGCAACAACATTACTTACTGCAAGGTTCGATGACTAGCTAGTTTTGGAATCGGTACATGCTTGATTAATTTGTTGCTAGCTAGCTATCAATGGCTACGGCATCCAATAAACATAACGATGCCACTCTGTTTCAAGCAGGGGAATGCCGCATATGGAACTTGCGATGGCCTGCCAAACACTGGGAACGTAAGTAATGGGACTAGTCCTCCGTCTGCACAGACGATGTCGGATGCTACAGGCGGAAGTGCATTTAGAAAGAGCTGCAGCTTCCTCGAGATGTTCTCGATGGGCTTAATCTTTATGTGGTGCAGCTTGTAAGAAGCTTCAAGCTTTTGGTTAGGCGGTCGATGATGGCCGATTGTTGATAGTAAACTCGTTGGTAAGGGTTGTGCTGTTAAGAGTCGTAGTGATGCTACAATGAGTACAAGGTTGAGTATCAGCTGTAAATATAGACAGACGAGTATAAGGTTGAGATCAGCTGTAAATATAAAGACAGACGAGTAGAAGGTTGAGTGTCAGCAGAATGGATGTTACTTTAGTCCCACATCGCCTGGCACGGAAGACCCTGGCTGAGAAAGGGGCTATAAAAGGGACCCCAAGGCACCGTTTGAAATAATACCTTTTTCGGCCTTTTGGCTAAGATCAAGTGTAGTATCTGTTCTTATCAGTTTAATATCTGATATGTGGGCCATGTGCTCACAACGATATTAAATTAATTTTTTTCAGGGGGAGAGTTCATTTGCAGTAGCTTGCTACTGTGGGCTCTCGAGCGTCGCCCATGCGTTGTACTATTGCAAGGGCCTGGTGCACCCCAACCAAATCAAAAACAAAATTTGTCATTAATATCTCACCAATTTTCTGTTAAGTTAGATTTAATTTACTGGTTACATTAAAGTCTGGTGCAGTCGCTTGTGTCTTTTAATCTAAATTGTTTTATCCTCTTATTTCTACCTGTTGGAAAATTATTTTGGGCTTAATTGCGACTTGATACCCTCAACTATGTAGATTTTTTAAGTTGATACCCTAAACTTTTTTACTCAACAACTTAATACCATCAACCATTATATATTTTCAGTTTCATACCCTTAATTTTGAAAAACCCCAAACTGCCCCTACCATTCCCTCCCTCTCTCGAGGACCGGCACGTGCTGGAATCCGTCGCTCCGGTCCGGAAGCGAGGCGTCGTTGGCGTCGAAGAAGACGGTGACCGTCGCCGGAGGATCGTCCTTCGCGCCGCCCAAGGCCTTGTCCAAGATCCGCAGCACCCATCGGGTGTTGTATTCGCTGTCTCCTGGCAGCACCACGTCTGCCTACAGCACAACACACTATAGCACACAGAAGAGGTAGATGAATCTTGCTGTAGTAAAGAAGAGGAAGAGGAGGAAGATGAATCTTGTTATTGTAAAGAAGAGCCACCATAGCACACAGAAGTAAGATTACCACCGTTCGGGAGAAGTGGTGGGCGAGATTGGCGCCCCATCCGCCGTCTGAGAAGGATTCCTCGGTGATAGAGTCACCGAACATGACTATTTTAGGACGCATACTATTACTACTTGGTTCGGATGGAAATCCTCCTCTCAATTCAGTTTACGGAGCCGACCTGAGGGGGCAAGGGCCGGAGCGGCGGCGGCGCGGACGTCTCTGAAAACGGAAGGGGGTAGTTTTCAATTTTTGTTAGGGGCATTTTTGTCCAAAAAAATTTCAGGGTATCAAGTTGTATCAAAAAAAAGTTTAGGGTATCAACCTGAAAAACCGACATAGTTGAGGGTATCAACTTGCAATTAAGCCATTATTTTGACATACTTTTAGGATGTATCAACACTCATAATTTATCATATTAACATTATTGCCACACTCCAGAATGTAATTATTATGCACTTCTGTCAAATTTAAATGATAAATATTTTATGAGTGTTAATAACATTATCATATTTTTATATATAAAAATATATCACTTCAAAAGCTTTTTTTATTCACAAATCCGGCGGAACCTCTCATGAACTAATTTTTACTAAAATCTATAGAATAAAGGAGTTTCGGTTGAAAGCATCTCTGGGATTATGCCAGAGCAAAAATGCATACTAGTGGGCTGGGCCTCAACAAATTTCTTTGACACACCATGGTGAGCCTTGTAGGTTCCTTTGAGAGGAAGGCATATAAAAAAGTCTAAATTGATCAATAAGGCTATCTACAATCAAGTCCTCAAATTAAGAGCATCTCCAACCCTATTGTGACTTTGGAAAAAAGTTAATGCCACATAGGAATGACAAAATTTTATTCAAAAGTTCTTCTCCAATGCAATTGTCAAGTCAATAAGTTGATTGTCTTGTTCTAGACAATGCACTTGACAATGTCTTCTCTTCCATGTCATCAATTATGAATAAAAAATATTAGAAAAAAGAAAGAAGATGAGTAGTTGTCTTAAAAGTTGTCTTGGAAGTTGGAAAAAATACTTTTTATTGTCTTCTCAATACTTTTGCATTGGAGAGAGTTTTTCTATCTCATTGTCTTTTGAGATATAATTTTGCCACATAAACAAGACATTGTCTTGTGGCTCATGCCAGGAGCCACCTAAGACTCACAACACTTAACAAGACAATAGGATTTGAGATGCTCTAATTATTTGGGGTTTTTTTTTTGGGGACTCTTCAAACTCCGTATCATGAATTTTTGATAAAGCTGGAGACAAGCTTTGTTTATGTTTCGACTATTGGTGGAAGAGACCCAAAATGGAAAAAAAATAGTTTGGATGGTCAAATTAGGGCTTTCAACAAAAAGTTTATAAATTTTCTAAGTTGTGCTTCGGCTATTGGTTTAAGGGACCACACGGAGACGATTCAACCAAAACCATGTCCTTACGATTCAACAAATGGTAATAGGCTACAATCCTACAATGATAGATTAGACCGTGTCCTTAGGCACCGTGATGTAATCATATCACATTTTAATTGGATATGTATATTTCCTCAATATGTGCTTTGAAAGTCTAGGGATGTATGAATAAAGATTACACAGGCCCACAGATTATGACCAATAAAAAAAAAATCATCTCAACATTGTAAAATTGTTATTCTTGTAAATTATTGTAATTCTAGGGAACGAATACAATTATGTTTGAAGAAAATAATAATATACCCCTCATTTAAGTTTTAGTGTCTACTAGAGTTTTAGATATTGAAATATCGTATATTATTTTCAAGTTGAGGTAGATTTCATAACAAATTATAAGGGTAAAGTGCATTTAAACCCTCCCTAGAGTTGTCTCGTTCGCAAAATAAGACACCTTAGACCAAAAATGCAGTTTGATCCCCTTTAGTTCGCCCGCGCGAGTGATTTACCCCCTACCGTCTATTTTGTAGTTAAATGGCTGTTAACTTTCAAAAAAAAATTAAAAAATACCTAAACTACCCCTCCCCTATTTCCCTACTAGCCCCCCCCCCCCCCCTCCCTACCCCCCCTCCACCGGCCAGCCCCTCCGTCGGCCGGCCTCCTCCCCCGACCCCCCCCCTCCTCCCTCCGCCAGCCCTTGCGACCCCCCCTCCTCCTCCCTCCGCCAGCCCCCCTCCCCTCGACCGCCCCTCCTCCCTCCGCCAGCCCCCCTCCCCTCGACCCCCCCCCCCTCCTCCCTCCACCAGCCAGCCCCTCCGCCGGCCGGCCTCCTCCCCCCCTCCTCCCTCCGCCAGCCCTTCCGATCCCCCCTCCTTCTCCCTCCGCCAGCCCCCCGACCCCCCCCCCTCTTCCCCCCGAACCCCCCCCCCCCCCCCCCCCTCCTCCCTCCGCCGGCGAACCCCCCCTCCTCCCTCTGCCGGCGAGCTCCCCTCCCCCCACCCCTCCTCCCTCCGCCGGTGAGCGTCCACACCCACCACCGGAGAGAGAGAGGGGGGGGGGGGGGGGAGTGAGGGAGGGGCAAAATCGGCGCGGGGGGGGGGGGGGGGGGGGGTGTTTTGAGCATTTTTGTAACATTTTGGGTTTTTCGAATCATGAAGTCTTTAATTGCATTTTCGTAACATCTAGGGGAGGGGGGGGGGGGGGGGGGGGGGGGGGGGGGGGGGGGTAGTTGCACTTTACCCCAAAACGTTGTGTTAAACATAAACTCTTATCCATAAGTTGTGGAATCTTTTATGTTCTATACTAACATATAATATTAATATCAGGCGTATCACTAATATTTTGGTGTCATATTTTTTTTTTATATTTCAAAATATATTTATTCAGGAATAAAAATTATTTATTCGTTCGCTAACTTAAAACTTTCAGGTCAAAATCTAAAATCGTCATAATACTCTTCATCTCTAATCCTCTCCCTCTCTGTGTTTTGTTCCCTTATAACCCCCCTCCTCTCTATATGCTCATGTTCTTCTTCTTTATTCCACTAAAAATGGTACATAACATGCATGTGCAACCACCTCTAGTAGTAATGTATTAACATTCAACAATCACAATTAGAGCATTTTCAACCCAATTGTGAGTTTAGAAAAAATGGTTGCCACATAAGAATGACAAACTTTTATTTCAAAAATCCTTCTCCAATGCAAATGTAGAATAAATCATGAAGTTGACATGGCAAGAACAATGTGAAGTTGGTCGTCTAGATCTAGATAATGCACTTCACAATGACTGTCTCCACATCATCAAATATGAATAGAAATATTTATAAAAAAAAATGTAGAAACGAAGGAGTTGTCTTGGAAGTTGAAAAAAAAAATATTTTATTGTCTTCCCAACACTTTTGCATTGGGGAAGACTTCTCTATCTCATTGGCTTTTGTAAATATAATCTTGCCATGTAAGAAAGACATTGTTCTGTATCTCATGCCACCTAAGACTCACAATACTTAACAAGACAATAGGATTGGAGATGCTTTTATAGAGGTCTCATACTTCACATTGGTTATTATTCCATTTGGAATTTTTGTTTTGTTTGGTTGTTATAATTTTAGCATCTAACAAAAGAGTGAGTGAACTTAAATGCCAAATCACCTTCAACTTTAAGCATATCTGTTGACTAACCATGGTTGTTAGCAAAACATACATACACACGTGTGACCGAGACATTTACAGAAGAGAGTACACAGACACACACGCGTGGAAGAACCTCTCATTTTGGAGCCAACAAAAAGGGAAAAATAAAGAGTTAAATAGCAAAGTCAGTGGGTCTATAACTTTAGTTTATTCGTCACCTCCGGCTCAAGATATCTACCGGTCCCATGTCTTATTTGAGTAAAAAATTAAGGAAACAGCCTCCTCCAAGGGTGAAGGTTCAATTTTTTTTTTTTCTTCCAAGAAATTGATAATTATTAAAAGGTTAGAATTTTTTCCGACATTTATATGTATTTTAATATATATTTTTAAGTATTTTCTATGTTGTTACGGAATGCTTTTGAAATTGAATAAAAATATGAGTCATCATTCCTGATTGGTTTATATGCCATAATTTTTCTTCTTCTTTTAAATGCTTTTACAACTTTAATTTATTTTTACATCCTTACCGACTAATTTTTTTCGTTTTTTTTTCCTAAATAGGAATATGGTGGGGAAGAGAATGTCGGTATCAACCAATATTATTATCGATTATTATCATAATCGATCGATTTCGAATCGGGATAACAAAATCATATCGGTATCAGCTTATCAGATCGATATCGACCGATACTATAAACTATCAAAATAAAATAATATTTTTTTAGATATGTATTTACCATATGTGGTCATAGAGCCCTAAATAATGGATAACATTTTCCTATTTTAACATAATTTTTTTATATTTGGTAGAGTATGAAACATGAGAATTACAGCCCTATTTATATACTATGATATTAGAACAATCGTGGACTGTTTTGTTCAATGTGAATGAAAATACCCTGCAACATTTAATGTAGCATTTGGTGCTGAAATTGCTATTACATTATTTGACTCATGTTGCATAACTTAAGAATCATTCTTTTCAAATGATGTAATAAAAATATTTGGTTGCAACCTGTGTTGATGTAGAAACAAATCTATTATTTGGTTGCGATTTGAATAAAGAAATATATGAAAAAAATAACATAATAATTTAATAATTGTTGTCATTGGCGTTACTATCTCTTCGCCCACAACAAAAAAGTTGAGAAATTTGATACAATATTTATTGCATCGATACCATAAATTATATCAACCAAATATTAAATATGATACAATAAACAATATTAAACAATTAGATTTACATCGACCAAAACACACCCTCAAACACATTTCTAATCATAAATTGTTGGTTGGCATGATAAATTCACTAATTTAAAAATTAAGTCAAATTTCTTGTTCCATGATATTTGTTATAAATAGTTTCCCTCACTTCCCTAAAGGTAAGAAATTTAGGGTTGTTTATGCAAAAAAAAAAAATTCCATGAGAGAGAGAGAGAGAGAGGAATAACACTTTGTAAACTACACACACTTCCTTCATTATTCTCTCCACTTCCCCTTTCCCCCCACCATCCCCACTTCCTCCCTCAATGTTGGCTTCCATTCTCGGCTTCCTGGCGGCTGCAGCTCTCCTGCTGCACCACCACCGCCGCCACCTCCTTGTGATCGCTCAAGGTCAGTTCCTCTCACCATTTCCCTCTTTCCGTTCAAAAAAAAATGTCGACTTTGGTCCAATTTCCGCTTCCATGCACCCATTCCTCATCTGGGCACCAGCCACTTTGTTCAAAATTGCGTTTTTTTTGAGTTGGGTTTTGTGAATCATGACAAAGGGTTTTCGCTAAACTGGTCATTCAACACCTATGTTGCGCATATATAGATGAAGATTGATAGTATCAATATGGTTCATTTGATATCAGTGCAGTTATTACTGTGCTGTCCTTCAATTCTGTTAACGTTGGTTTTCGGAAAGATTTAATGCGTTTGAAAATGTAGATCACAAAATTAATCCTTCTATCTTTTGCTAGGTGTTTGGTGAGATGTCAACTTCAAGCCATTGTATTGTTTTAGAGCTGGCTCATAATAATGGAACCTTATATTTGTCATATATCCCCTCTAGAGATGAAAGCATGAGTCCTAGTTGATAAATTATTAGACCAACAAGAAAAAAAAATCCTTGTACTTCCGTAAAATCTGTGCTCAAAATCCCAAATCAGTGATTACCAAGTAAGACCAAGGTGAAAGTACTAATATTGTCAGTGTAGTTATGTATTTTTCTTTTGCCTGTCATAATATGTTTTCAGAACGCAAGGTTCTGGGAATCACGGCCCGATGGTTTGGTTCCTGCCCATCGTCAAGACTTGATGCCCAATTCTTAACACTCCCCTCAAACTCAAGATGGTCTATCATGAAGAGTTTGCTAAGAAAAAGAAAAGAAAATAAATGTTGTTGTATTGTGGGAGGTCCGTGTTCAACATGGAACTTGGGTGACGAATCTCTCTTGGAATAGCAACACAGGTAGACATACATGCCAGAAGAGATGTGTTCAAATGCCATGGGAAGTGGGCACACACAGAGAGAGAGAGAGAGAGAGAGAGATAACTTGTAGAGGAGTGACAACTAGAGCTCGTTAATTTGGACGGTTGGCGATAAGCATACGGAGGGAGAGTGCAAAGAATTAATGTTGCGGAGCAGTGAAACCTCATTGGAAGAGCAGAAACAAGAGTTGGAATCCAAACTATCGGGGCTTGGTGGTGGAGGACTAGGCATGGTAGTGACAATTGAAGTTAGTGTTGACGGTAGGGTGAGCAGGTGCTGGGGTTGAGGCTCTGGTGGTTGAGCTCCAGTGGAGCTATGACTCAAATCGAGAAAGATTTAGTGTCCATGGAGGCTAGAGTTAGGGAGATTGAGCTGGTTGCTAGATTGGACGAGGAGAGGCATGACCGAAGGAGACAGAGATTTGTCATCTTTGAGGTGGAGAAATGAAGTTGAGAGGAAGTTGATTATCAGGAACACTGCGGAGGTGACAGATCATGGTGATTATATGTGATCGAATCAGGTGGCAAGTGGTGGAGCAACCTGGAGTCGGGTAGGGGAGGCATAAGGCGGTCATAAGTAGATTGGATCAAATGGTAGTGGGCTTTATTCATAGTCATTGTAGTCGTAGTCGAATCGAATTAGGGTGGCCTAGGTCGAAGCAGGGAGAGTGTCAGTCGAAGTTGGTCGAAGTTGACCGGTGTCGGTGGAGCGACTCTATCTCCTGTTGTTGTGGTAGATGTTGGTGGCAGATTGTTGGACGCTTGGTCGTGGTATGTGCAGTGGAATAAGAGATCAGGGTCACAGTTAGTAATGGGCTTAGAGGGGTGGGGTGTTTTTGTTGTAATGGTGGATTTGAAGCGGCTTCTTATGGAGAGGGGAAGATAGGATAAATGATGAGTTTAGATTTGAGGGAGGTGATGGGTGGTATAGAAAGAAATTTCAAGAGAAATATAGATTAGTTGTGGTGGCTAGAGGGGTGGAAGAAGCGAAGAAAGGTTGTGGTGGGTGGTTTGAGTTTTGGATATTTGATGGTTGTGAGCTTGGTGGGAAATAAGTTTGGGGAAGGGAAGGGAGGGGCTAGAGTTAGGGTTTGGGTTCTGGTTATGGTTAATCTAGGGTTTTTGGAGGAAGATAGAGGCTAGTGTTGAAAATTGATTCAGATTTTAGGAAATGGAGGATGATGGGGTTTTATTTTGAAGGGTGGAGAATTAGGGTTAGAATCACCCTAGCTGAAATACTATTTTAGTGTTCGAAGTAAATATAGAACTCTAAACCCTCACTACAACTCCCTCACTAAAACTCAGTTTTTGTACAACGAAAAAACTTTAATATGTTATTAGAACATCCCGGGTTTGAATCCTTCGATTCGCATTTTAAACAGATTGAAAAAGAAAAAAAAATGATACCACAACGTGAATCTAGTTCTTTGACTTCCATTAGTCTCAAAACCAACTACATATAACAACTCGGGAGAGAGACATAGGAGGCTAGCGCTACTCTAGCTAATGTGGGACTCAATGAAGCATAGAACAAACAACGTAAGGATATAAACATATAAGATTGTCATTATTACAAAATTTGTCCTAATTTGGAAATTATTCCAAATTTTGTTCTAATGGTTCACAATCAAAAAATTTATCTAGCTTTCACTAATATGTTTATTCCAAATTTTGTTCTGATGTGTTCACAGTCAAAAACTTAATCTAGCTTTCACTACTATTTTTTTTTTCAATTTGACATTATGTTGGATGATTTTGACCCTAGAAGAGTATTATTATTATACCTCAAATGTTTTATCTGTGATATGTTATTATGTAATTAGAATACGAGATACATGCATTTCCTTGCCATTTATTATTGCTAACTTATATTTCGACTAAAAGATAATTCGTCAAAACAAATTTATCTTCATGTAGCTTGTTGATTTTTTTTTTATAGTCTAGGGGAACTGAGAGGGTGCTCCTTGGTTGTATGGGCTTAAACTGCACACCTATCATGTCATCTGGCTGACTAGGTTTTATGGCATCCATCTCTACCTACCTTGGCTAGGAACTCGCCACCAACATTGAGGTTTGATGTTAGGTCGATAGGTTGTCATAGAAGCTTTATCACATCTTTTATGGAGTTTTCTTATGCTCCATAACCGGCCCCATTCTGATAAGAGAAGACTTGACCACGATAATGATGAAAAAGAGACTCTATGAGGCCTTGGTAAACTATCTAAGTTTTTACTGCTTGATAAGTGGCCTTGTTAATTGGGTGCTTTGTGTAATTAATATCACCAATGGCATCTCCTTGAGTTCCATGACCTTAAACATAGCAACTGAAACTTCACACACACACACACACACAGAGAAGAGTATTATAGCTTTGTGAAACTTTACTACTGTAAGTAACATCACCAATGACATTGATCAGATGCTCTTACCGGTTAATAGAGAAAATGGCCTCTATTGTTCAACTTGAGCCTGGTTACTGTCTCATGAGCTAGATTAAGTACATGTTTCTCACTATAATGAGGATCCAGTAGTATTCCTCTCAATAGTACAATGGTTCAGTACCTACACGGTTGACACTTTCCCTTAGTGGTAGACTTGCTAGGCCTGTTTTAAAGCTTGACGATTGCATTGTAGAGAACACAAGTTCGAGTCCTAGAAACTTTATAGACTGCATCAGTGGGAGCCTTGAGCATTTTCCAGTCATAGCACATGGTCAGTTCTCTCTCAATTCCAAAAAACTGTACATCTTCTAGGAAACATGGATACTCCAAAATTGGTGCCGCATCATATCATGTCTGTGCTGGGAACGTATCAGACAAAATATAGACACTCCAAAATAAAATAGGACAGGCCCAAATCAGTGGCTAGCTTATGTCACAAGTCTGCATCATTTTTAATTGTATTCTTATCCGTGCAACAAAGGCTTCCTCGTTTTCTAGATTATTTAATCAGTTCTGTTTGTTACTGGTGGTATAATGTTATTCTTGAAGTCTTGATACTTATAGAACTGCAATGTCATTTGTGATGGTTGCATTTGCATGTGCAGATTGTCCATTAGATCTGAGTTGGCCCAATTTTACCTTAGCAGCTTCTGCTTGTTCAAACCGTAATGAAAGGTCTACGTGCTGTCGATATATGAATGCTTTTGTTGCAGTTTCCATTGCTCGTTATGCAAAGACAACCGGCAGTTTGGGAGTTCCATTGGCATTTAATGATATATGTCTTAGTTCTGTATCAGAAACTCTACAGTCATATGGAATTCCACCAAATGCAAGTACATTTTGTGGATTGGGACAGAAGATTCTTGTTTCGTACCAGTGTGAAGGGAGGGTTTCTATCTCAGAAATGTTGCAGTCTCCTAATTTTGATGATGTCCTTAAAAGCTGCAAAATGCCACTTTCAACAGAAAGTAGATGCAGGAGGTGCTTAAACTCTGATATTGTTTACCTTCATCATCTTATTGAGGTACAAGATAATATCACATTAAGTACTTGCCGTGATGCAGCTTTTGTCACGCTTGCAAACCGAGGTGACAACTTCTCGGCTTTTGATCTTGCAAGTTGCTTCTTTAGCGTACAAGAGATTACTCCCCTTCCAGGTTTGACATCCATGATGAACTTATTTCTTTCATTATATTCTGAAGGCATAGAAGATGCACTTATTGGCCTATCCTCTTAGTTTGGTGATATATGCCAAGCTTACTGTTAGTTTCCTTGTTACATAGTACTACATAGTACTAACAAACTGATTGCTACCTGTATGTAAATTATATGCACACAACTCAGGCGTGCAGATGGGCACATGTACACACATGCTCAATTCTTTGAAGCAGTCTATATACCATGCTTGGTTGAAGGATCATCCAAGGACTATATAAATTATCATGAACAAGTAATTACAAACTATGTAGCTATTAATGATATTTGGTTGAATACTTGGTTCTGGTGCTCCAGATAAAGTATCTAGCCATTTTCTCAAAAGAAAATAGATTGTCATGAAAAATGCAGAAGAACCATGAAACACTAAGGATATAATGTTTCACTTTTCTTCCTGGTTTATCAATTGTACAATTCTAATATATTCTTCTATGTCAATATGCCCATAAATTTACTGAGAGGAAGGACGCTTATACTGTCTTGTATCTAGGAGTTTCTGCACAAGATCCAGGTGCTCAGAGTATATGTTTTTTTATTTTCTTAAAGTAGGGGTTTCAGGACCCATTCTTTCATAATACATGGATCACTCATTGAGTCGAGTCACTTCAAAGTTCAAACACCGAAATACATTTTGAAGCTATACATCTTGTATGCTCATTGATTAATAGCAACTGGCTTCAAAGTCCACCTTTCTGCACTTTCACATGCTATTTACATTGTTTGGGACCATTACTCACCACATCCTCTGGAGGATGCATGTCCCAGTGCAGAAACAGCCTCTAACGTAAAAATCAGGCTCAGGATTCACACATCTTAACAATCCCCATGCCCGCACAGGCCAGAGGATGTGACTCTGGATGCCCTTCTTATTCGAAGATGATTACTTCTCTTTTGTATATGTGAATGCTGTTAAGTATGGGATTTCAAAATTCATCAACAACTTATCTTATTGGTTTTACTACATGCACTCTTACATTATTATCTTGTTTTTTCTTCTTCCTTTTGTCACAGTCCCTCCTTTTCTAATTAGAGTTAAACTTCAGTGAATGCTTCAGAACAACCTTCTCAACTGCTCGCTCCTGCTACTTCTCCAAGTCCAGCGACTTCTCAAGCTCCTATGCAGCAGCACCTATTTGCTAAGCCTCCAAAAGAGCATCACCATGCTTTCAAGATCACCGTGGTCCTAGGCATTGGCATTATCGTTACTGGGGTGGCAATTCTACTACTTATAATTTTAGGTCTACTTATTCGAAAGAAAGGTAGAGAGCTAAAGAGTGCAAACACTCCCATTGCAACCTCGAGTACCTTTCCACATCCGCAGGTCCAAACGCGTCAAGAAGGTTCGTCTTATTTCCTTTTTCTGCTATTTCATGTGGCTTTGTAAGTTTGTACATACTTTCTCAATACTCATCGAAAGAGGCTCATCTAGATCCATAATTTGTCACTTTAAATGAAATTAGTATAACTTATGGAAATTTTATATAAATATAGATTGAAGTTGCGAGTGTTTGATACGGAACACACTTTGTTAGTTGCACAGTGTGTAAAACTTTATTTTGATGGTTTACCTAACCTCTTGAATTCTGGCTTGGCCTAATTGTGGTAACTGTATTTGTATTCATATCCCATATAAATAGAGTCAATAGACAATGATGACAATAAAAAAGTCTTATGCTCTTTTTCCTTGTTTGGGAGAAAAAAGAAAAAGAAAAACCATGATCCTAAATAAGTCTTTGGGTAGGCGCCTCGGCCAAGGTAATTCTTCCTTAAGCACTACAAAAAGCCATCTTAGCTACAAAAATTAAGAACCTCCTTTTACATGTTCCCATAAATTGATAACTGCAGCAGATTTTTATAACAAAGGTGGAGAGCACCCACTATAGTTTGATTTATAAAGTCATGGACAATTGGAGGTGGCTCAGTGTAGACTATTTTGCAGATCATTTTGTATGTCCATCGGCCATGTTCAGAAGGTTCAGTTACAAAAAGTTAAGGAAAGCATCTGACAACTTCAGCAACATTATACAAAGAGGTGGATCTGGAATTGTCTATAAAGCTCGACTTGACGATGGTTTTATTGCTGTGAAACAAATGAACACAGTTTCAGAACGCAGTCAGGTGGAGTTTTACCGAGAAATGGAGCTTCTTGGGAGACTGCACCATCGCCATCTTGTAGCACTCAGAGGATTCTGCATTGAGAGGCATGAAAGGTAGTTGATCATACTTTCCTGCTTAGTTTTGAAGAATGTGCAAAATTGTTACAATGGAATGGTTAATGTTGTCTGATTCATTCCTTTCAGGTTTCTAATATATGAATACATGGAAAATGGAAGCTTGAAAGATCATCTCCATTGTAATCATTTTGACATTTCGTATTTCCTGTTAGTAATTATACTTTGTGCTAAGCTACTAGGATTTGTTTTATTCAAGTCCCTTTTCTACCCTTGCAGCAAGTGAAAAAATTCCCCTGGAGTGGCATACTAGAATTCGGATCGCCATTGATGTGGCTAATGCTCTGGTATTCTTTACAACGCCATATACTTGATTTTAGTATATGAAAATTCCTCATCATACCTTCACAGTCTAGCTCAACTTCTTTAGAATCGTAACTGTCTCTATGCCGTTTAGCCTTATTGTTATGTAATTCTTCTGTATTGCAATCGACAAAATATATAGATATCAAATTGCACCACAGAATCACAGTTTGGACTTTTGGTGTAATCACTAGGACTAAAACATGGTATTAACAACTCAAGTATTAAGTCAGGCGTGTGCTTTAAGTGGATTAAAACAAAGTAAAATACGGATGCACTATGTTGCAAGGACAAGGATACAACACAACAAGGTAAGGGCACGGGGATATTGATAAGGCAACTATTTTGGTATGTCTTAGTGTATTTTGAAGTGTCTGATACGTGTCTGACACGGCCCAGCCAATTTCTTAGGCGTCCATGCTTCCTTGCCGCTGCAGGAATCCAAGGCTCAGAACGAGTATTCAACCTGTGGGTGCATGTTGGGACAATGTAAATATATATCCTTCTATCGTCACTACATCTCTGGAGTTTGATGAAATGGTAGGGATTTGAGCATTCCATATCTGACAAGAATGGTTTGGTTTCATTTAACACCATTTGGCCTGTTGTGACAAGCATGAACGTGATTAGAGATGGTGATGCATTTGTCCAAAAGTTTGCACGTATTTGAGAGCTTCAGATGTAATAAAATCCAGAAAAGCATCGTCTCAAGCTCCTTAGAATTTCTCTCTTGTAAAGTATATATGGTATGATGTATTCAAGATAGTTGAAGCTTGTGTGATTCACAAATTCTACAAAGTAGGTATTACATTTGGTGCTGTTACATTAATCAGTAGATCTTACTGTTTTGATAGTACTAGTAATCATAAGCTAGTTTGAGATGTTTCAGGTTAGGGCTTCTTCCTGTTCAGCTGAAACTAAATTAGGGTAGTTTGTGTGGTATGGTAATACTTGCTATGGGAACAAGCAGCAAATACTTGTTTAGGAACCTTTTACTAAAGCTAGGAATCTGAGTTGTCTGCGGTGTGATTGTCACACAATATACTTAATGCTTAACATAATTCTTTGCTTGCAGGAATACCTCCATTTCTACTGTGACCCCCCGTCTCTGTCACAATGACATAAAGTCCAGCAATATTCTTTTAGATGGGAAATTTCTAGCCAAGGTAAATACTGTATTTTACCTGATTATATGACATTTTTAGCCATTTTATCAACTCCAAGGATCGTGATCCTGAATTTATTTTAGGTTGCTGACTTTGGTCTTGCACGTTCTTCAAAAAGTGGCACATTCAGCTCTGAACCAGGGAACAAACTTGTCCAGGGAACCCCAGGTGAAGACCATCAGGCTTTAATATATACGGTTATAAGTTATAACCAGTTCAGCATATATTTTGATTAATATATATCACCGATACTAGAAAGGTCAAGCATCTGGTTGAAGATATTATGTGATAGTGCTACCATAAAACTTACTATCAATCTTAACTAATGTATAGCATTTATGTTGCCTAATTATTAGATATATACTACATAGTGAACCTTGATAAATCATGTAGATCATGAGATACCTCATATTATAAGGTTTATATTGGTGTTGATGAAGAGGAAAGCAACTATACTATGTGAAGGCATTTATGTTGTCTAGTTATTAGATATATACTACATAGTGAACCTTGATAAATCATGTAGATCATGAGATACCTCATATTATAAGGTTTATATTGGTGTTGATGAAGAGGAAAGCAACTATAATATGTGAATTGCATCCATCAACAATGACATAAACTATGTATGTAAATTGAGAATGAAGGTTATCGACTGAACATACAGAATGATCAGGTTAATCAACATTTTCGTACTTGCTTCTAAAGCTCTTATCTTTTCATACTTGTTTGCTTGGTGCCTTTGGATCAGCTATTCTATGAAGATGAAGGTGGCAAATTGTCACATACCTTGCATCTTTTTGATATGCTAGCTATTGATGAGGAATGAAAGCAAAACTTTTTTGGACAAGTACACATATCAACCTCCAGTTTGATCAATTTGATGATTTAGTATGTTATTTTTGGTCTATATGTACATACTGATACATTAATAAAGAAAAGAGTTAGAATAGTTAAATGACCTTCAAGTGGAATAAAGGTTCCTTGATAATCCCATTCAGAAGAGTGTTCAAGGATGTTACTAGAAATGAGGAAAATAATCATAGATGAATATACTTTGCCACAACGGGCTTCAATAATAAAATGTACATATATTATTGTTACTAACTACTATATAGGGTGAACAATCCTGACGTACACATGGAGTGAGGCTAAAAGTTCAATATTTGAGGCTTGATGGTTGCTATCTCACAGATCAACTCCTTTCATGGAGCAAGAATATGGTTTGGTGGGTCTACATAGTATAATGGCATATATATAGGTTCCATATATTGAGATATGAGAGTAACACTTTTTTACCGAATCTAATTGGTAATATCTACCGAAAATAGGTCTAAATGACAGTAAGGTTGACAGAGTACCAAGGCGTGGTGATACTGATATCATCATTCTGTTACCTCTCTCTTGCTCCAATATAGTTGTGTCAAACATTCAGTTATATGATTGCATCAAATGTGTTTATACTTAATTGTCAAACCAGTTAGTAGTTTAGTACAGTCGAATCATGTATCTGTGGATATTTACAAACATCTATAAGATGTAGGCATATGTCCCTGGATATCATTTTCTGGTCACATAATCTTGTTTAGCATGTCAGAGTCTCAAAAGTAAAAATCGGCATGTAGCAGCTTTAAGAGTTTAACACAGGGCATGCTTACAGGCTATATAGATCCTGAATATGTGGTCACTCAGGAACTGACCGATAAAAGCGACGTCTACAGCTACGGTGTGCTCCTTCTAGAGCTTGTAACTGGGCGACGAGCAATACAAGATAACAGAAATCTGGTTGAATGGTCTCAGGAGTTCATGGCAACAGATTCTAGGCTGCCTGAATTGGTTGACCCGAGGATCGCTGACTCCTTCGATTTAGAACAGCTACAAGTGGCGGTCAGGGTAATACTATGGTGCACGGCGAGAGAAGGAAGAGCGAGGCCATCAATCAGACAAGTTCTCAGGCTGCTCCACGAGAGATTAGACCCGCTGCAGGCCATAGAGGAAGAAGAGGGCAATACGAGGAAGGTGGGTAAAGGTAAGGTAAACCGAGAAGAGGACACGATGGCTCTCAGTGGCGATCCCAGATATCTTGGCTCGTCGTCAAGCACATCAAGATCCTTCTGCAGCCGGAGTCTTTTGATCGAGGGCAGTCCGCCTCACTCCCCCACCGGAGTCTGATCTTTTCGATTGCTAAAGCTAAATTCTTACGGAATAATTTTGGTTTTATCAGTCTTCATATTTTGCTCCAAATTGTTGGAGCACTTTAAATTGTGAAGGTACCACGAGAATTTATTGTATCTCTTCGACCGACCAAGGCGTAGGTATTGCCTATGCTGGTCTGGATCTGGCAAGAAGAAATTAGGGTTTATATCTTTTCTTTAACATGTTATGTTATTGATCCATAGTCAATTATTTGCTGCCAAATGCACATGCCAATTCTTTTCTTCTTGTAAGGCTGGAGACATTGTTCCATATTTTCTGTGGCAGCAGTAGTTTTCTTTTGCCAGTTGTGATTAGATTCTCCTTGTCATTGTGACTTGCATGTAACATGAAGCTTCCTTCCATCATTGAGTTTCCTGTCAGATGCTAGTACTATAGATATGTTAAATATAATGATTGTTGTCTTGTCCAGTACATACATACATAAAAGTATGAGAATTTTTGAGTGGCATTCCACTTATTTTATGTTTATTTCATGAGCACCGAACAAGTTTACATGTATGACATTCCTCGTTTTTTACGGTTTCAGTCCAAAATGAACGGTCAACCCTTTTAACCAATTTTTTTGGACGAAAATACCCTCATGTCTGTCTCTTTCCCGCGTCAACTATTCGTCTCCTCCCGCTGTGCTCGGCTCCCCTACACAGCGTCGCCGCACCTCCCCCCCCCCCCCCGGGCCACCACCACCACGCCGGCCCTCTTTTTTTTTCCTCTCTTTCATTATATTACTTCAACCAGATTATTTTTCGTTAGTTGTCGTTTTGATAGATGTAGATTTGTCAGTCGAAAACTTTTTTCTTCTTGGGCCTGATTTCACACTGTTGCTTTCTGGAAGATGAAAATAACTTTTCAAAACAACATTACCATAAAAAATTGTTCTGAAAATAAACTAGCTTATAAAAAATAAAAATAAAAATAAAATAAACTTGATGCTCTCAATTATTTCAATTTTTCAACCTAATATTTTAAATTTTGATATGCATTAATTTAATAATCTAAATAAAAAAAAGGAGACGAAATTACTATTCAGTCTTTATCAAATAGTTTTTGCTGCCGTTTTCACGGAAGCAAACTAAAATAAGCTTGTGAAACGAATCGACAACATCGATTGTAAATCAAATTAATCAGATGTTAGCTGCTGCTATTAGCTTGTGCTTTTTTTAAAAAAAAACTCTTAATAATGGTAAATTAATTAAATGTTATAATAAAATTTAATTCAGGAAAACAAGGGGAAAAAAAAGAAGAAGAAAAAGAAGTCGTCGTCGGTGGAGGGGTTGAGAGACAGCTAGCAGAGAAGGAGCTATGAACTGTCTTGTCAATGTGTGTGGTTTCATTTCACGTGGTGGTGTGGTACATATCATTTGGACATGTTCCTAGTTTACTTTGCAAAAGACATTAATATATAATACAAGGTTTTGGAAGAGCCCATTATTTTGACCTACTCGATGTCTCCTTGTTCCACTTGGCTTGGTTGGTTCTTCACTGGCTCGGCTGGCTGGACCCAACAAATAAAAAATATTTAGGATTTGGAAGGTTGGATCCCTGTGCAAAGTAACTGACACAGATCTGTGCATATATTTCTGTGTCAAAATTATTCATCACCTTGTTGTGAAAACATGTAAAATCATTATAACAGACTTATTTATCTATTAAATGTCAAAACATGACCTACACGGAAGCCTCTTTGTTTTTTCATGGGAAAAAACAAACAAAAAGGAATTAATTTTTTGTTCTTTATTTGAGGAAATTATAATTTGTATTAATTTTATTTTTCGATATTTAAAAGGTCAAAAAGTTGGATAAAAAAGTATAATTTTGGACGCAACTGACACGTTTGGAAGAAATAAATAATCACATATTTGAGAATCTTAGTAAGTCTCTTATAGATATTGTAAAAACGTAGAATATAATTCGACGATCATAAGCCATGCAAGCAGTATAAATTTGCCTGCATGATTGGGATGTATGATGTTGACCCTTGTTGACTAAGGGTTGACCAAAGTCAACCTTAGGTCAAGGTTGACCTAGTTAACCTAAAAATGACTAGTTTAACTAGTCTGACCTAATTACCTTATTGACTGGTCCTTGTTTGACCTAATTACCTTACTGACTGGTCTTTGTTTGACCCAAAATCTTAGTTGGTCTAAGTTTGACCTAGACTTGACCCAGATTGATCATGTTGACTAGTATTTGACTTGTTTGACCTTGTTTGACTCTATTTGACTTAGTATGACTTCCTGTGACCTAGTTTAACTATTAGAGTTGACCCAGAGTTGACTTTTGACCAGATTGACCTAGAATTATGTAGTATGCATTGTACACTCTATTTTTACCATTGTGGATACATTGTGACTTGTATTGCTCTGATTAGGAGCCATACACCTCTCCTCAGACAGTATATCTTCTTCAGACATTCAGTTATCAGGCGAGTACATTCTCTGACCGTTTCATATTTGCCAGGATTTATATTCTTACTCTAGATTACTTTACTTGATGCTGACACGATTGTTATCACGGATTGGTACTATATGGATCTTTTCATGAGATGTTATCCCCTTCGAGAGCATCAGATACAGCATGTTTGTGCTTTTCACTATCATCATGTATCTCTATGCTTTCATAGATTCACGAATCGCTTGTGACTTATGTACTCTCATGATTCACAGAACCTCTCATGAATCTCCCATTTATGGGCTTACCACGAATCTTAACATAACCTGAATGGATCCTTGTGTATTGATTGGGGATGGGGGAGTGGAAATAGTCATGTGGATATTATCCCAGTAGCTGTAGTCATGAATCACTTCTAGCTGTAATCATGAATCTCCTATGTCATTTCACATGTCTATATTTTACTCTGACTCACTAGACACTGCTAGTTCTCTATATACAGTAGATATTTCCTTTATAGCTATCTCTTTTGCTACATGTATCTTCCTTCAGCAGTTCCTGTATTTTACTCTATTGCATGCTTTATATCTCCTATCATTCTATGTACTGCGTGAGATGTATTGTGCTTGTTCCCGTCCTGATTGGACCTGTTGAAAATATTACAGAGGATGAGGAGGAGGCCCTGGTGTCTACCTATTATGGAGCAGGACTAGATGATACTTATGTTGTGGACCCTCAGCAGGATCCACCTGCAGCTGAGGATGTTGTTCCAGTAGTCTAGACCAGTTTAGCCTAGGCAGTCTTTTCTATATTTACTTTTGTCTCACATCTGAGTTGTATTTTGAGATGTTGAGTTATGTATAGACTCTTAGTCTTGTATTATGAGTTGACATTCTGGATGTTATGTATCTTAGACACTTAGTCTTATTTCATCTATGCTATGGTTCTCTTTGAGTTACTATCTATCTTCTGTCTTTCGTTCTTCTACCCTAGATGTGATTGAGATGTATATTGTTATGTCACCTCCATTCGGAGAGTATAAACTGTACAGGTACTTTGGTATTGTTAGATGATTGACCTAGGACAGCGTTCTACCGCCGACACTGCGGCGTAGGCTGGGCGTTGTTACGTTCTCGTACCCTAACAGTGGGTGCGGATCGTGACATATGATATATTACCTTCTTCCAACAATATATATAACCCCACATTATTGGTATGCCAAAAAATTTATTAATATACATGATAATTATCCTTAAAATGAAGGTGTATGAAAAATAAATATTTGTATGGTATATAAGCTCTCTTACAACAATTCAAACAAATTTCTAAATAGTTTAAATAACAAAAACTATCCATAAATAAAAAAGCCTAACTTTAAAATAAATATCCTGAATTTTTACAAATCATCATAAACCATTAAAATTGAGAATATGTTGAACTTTTCAAATTTGTAAATTGTTATCCTTATTCCATTAACAATTGTATCATTTGTATTTTTATATATTCTAACAACATACTACCGATGTAAGATGCCAAGTTGCAAACTAGTAAAAGTTAAAAATATTTAGTTAATAATTTAAAATTGACAAGTTGTCTGAAAAATTTGTAAAAGTTGAAATATTTAGTTACACATTAGTCAAGACAATAAGTTACAACTATAATCTCGAGAGGAACCCCAATAATACCAAAAATAATATATATAATTTTTTTTGGAAAACAACTAGGAAACTTCCAAATCCCATACCAAATAAAACCCCCCTCCCCTAGTAATAAACACAAACACTCGTCACCACCACCACCACCAAAGCCCTCCGAAAGAAGAATGCACGCGAAAACCGACTCAGAGGTGCCGAGCTCGGCCGCGTCCGAGCCGTCGTCACCTCGCCGGCCGGTCTACTACGTCCAGTCCCCGTCGAGGGACTCCCACGACGGAGAGAAGACCACCACCGCCTCCTCCTTCCACTCCAGCCCCGCCGGCTCCCCGCCCCGCTCCTCCCACTCCCGCGACTCCTCCTCCTCCCGCTTCTCCGGCTCCCTCAAGCCCCCCGGCGCCCGGAAGAACAAATCCGGCTCGAGGAAGCACGACAAGTCGTGGAAGGAGCACCAGCACCAGATCGACGTCATCGAGGAGGAGGGGCTCCTGGAGGACGACGAGGACGAGAAGGGCATTCCCAGGAGGTGCTACTTCCCCGTGTTCGTGCTGGGCTTCTTCGTCCTGTTCACGTTCTTCTCGCTCATTCTATGGGGGGCTAGTCGCTCGCAGAAGCCCGTGGTTACCATGAAGGTCAGTACTTTCTTCAATTAATTTTGTTAGAATTCTTTGGAAAGTGAGACCCACCCAAGTGTTTTCTTGGGATGTATGTGTAGAAATGAGTCTCCTTTTGGGGATTTTGTTGCATTTTCTACATGCAGCAATCTTCAGATGCAGAACTGAGAGTTTTAGCGAATGGGAGGCGTTTGTGTGAAGATTTCTGGAAACTGAGATCTACCCAGAGGTTCTCTCTTGATGGGTGTTTGGAAAAGAACCTCCTTTTTTTAGACTTTGTTGGGGCTCAAATTTTGATAATTTTTGCATTTGCTGCAATTTTTGAGCCTCCTTACGATTCTAGCCGAATTGTAGCTGTTTGAGATTTATTTAGTTGAAAGTGGGTTCTAGAGATAGATGGGTATATTTAGAAACGAGTCTTCTTTTTTGGATTTTGTTTAAGAGTACATTGTGAATTTGCATGCGTGCCATTTTCTAGTGCAATATCTAGAAACAGAGATCACATTGTTTGATGCAGAATAAAATTAATTTGTCCAAAGTTACTAGCCAATGGAAGGTCTTGAGAGTTCATAAAGTGAGATCTATCCCTTGTATTATTTTGAGAGTGTTGCATTTTTTAGAATGCAACAAATTTTCATTTCTAAGAGATCAAACATTGAGATGTTTCCAAACAATGGAAGGTTATTGAATGAAGAACTTTGGTTGTGATGCAAAGAGGTGAATATAGCTCTCATTTATTTGTTGTGTTGAACAAAATTAAAATATAACTGTAGGTAGATACGATATGTAGAAGTGTTTTTCATTTGTGAAGAAATTTTTTTGGAGCTAGTCCTCTGTACTTGGCATAATATTTTTGTGAACTTAGATTTACTTTGAGATGGGTGTTTGAATTGAGTCTCTTTGTTGAATTTGTGCAGAGTATCACATTTGAGAGTTTCAACATCCAAGCAGGGACTGATGCTTCTCTGGTGGCCACCGAGATGGCTTCGCTTAATTCTACTATCAAGTTCTCATTCAGGAACAAGGGTTCTTTCTTCGGAGTTCATGTGTCGTCGACTCCTCTTGATCTAACCTACTATCAGCTCACATTGGCCAGTGGGAACGTAAGAACAATACCATTTTGACTAGTTTAATTTATCGACAAAGTGGGACTAAATCTTGATCTTTGCTTTGTAGGTCAATGAGTTCTATCAGTCCAGGAAGAGCCAGAGGAATCTGAATGTAGTGGTCGCGGGGACTAGGATCCCTCTCTACGGAGGCGGAGCTAGCCTGACCAGTATCAAAGGGAAGACCAACGCCACAGTTCCTCTTGTGCCTCTGGATCTTGGCTTCACTATCAGGGCCAGAGCTTATGTTCTGGGGAAGGTGGTGAAGCCAAAGTTCTATGTCAACGTTCAGTGCTCAGTTAAGATGGACCAGAAAAAGCTCAACAAGCCAGTGTCCCTCCAGAACAAGTGCCAAGTCAATTGACACAGTTTTCCTTCCCCATCAATTTACTATCAACATTCAGAATTTCTGAGGAGGTTGGGGAACAGCTGGAGATGGTTGGGTCCAGGTTGGATTCAATGACTTCTTCTTGAATGAGATCATAAGGGGAGTGGCAATAAAGTAGTGTTGTTCTTTCCATTTTCTTGACTTTGCTTGAGGAAGGCTAGGTTCCTTTGTCTTTAGATCAAGGTATGGCCAACTAAAGAAGTCATGTGGCTTGTGAGTTTTTTTTTTAATTATATCTGTAGTATATTCATCATAGTTTATAATACAATGGATTATGGATGTTGCTATTTTTTTTTCCTTCCAAACTGTGTAAATTTTTGATGTGTAGTAGTATATTCATAATTTAATTGGGGATTCCTGATGTGTATTGGTAGACTCTAAATAGCATTAGTGACCGGAAGCTCAACTGGGTCACAGAATGGCATCTTCACATGTGCAGTTTGTGCCAGAGGAACATGGGTGCTATTATTTTGCTGTCCTCGTCAAAAGTATACTAGTAAAATTCCAAACTTGTTGCTGGCATCCGGCAGCGCTTGGCATTGGCCCCCGGCCCAGGATGGGCCCACGTTAGCAGGAGGACAATGGTTGGCTGCCATGCGGACGCAGATCAGCCTCGCGGACGGTCAAAATAGTATTTTCCTTATATTAATTGAGGAATTGTAGGTTGCATCTCCTAGCTTGCAATTCCGAATTCATCTCTTTCATATTAATCCACATTTCATATTAATCCACATACGAGACTCGTTTGAATTGATAACTATGAAATTTATTTTACTAGAAGATGCAGAAAAAATAATACAGTGGCCTATGGAATTGCAAACTTGGAGATAGCATGCCGTCCTTTCTCTCTATATTAATAGACACTTTATAGTCATCAAAATATTAGGCCTTTCATACAACACATGATGTAGGAAGATGTGTATGCTCGAGGATATCAAAATCTGATAACCTTCTAGTGTTCTTTACACTTTTTGACAGTACTTGTCATGTGGGTTTTGGTTTATTCGTTTTTGTCGCTATGAAGCCCCTATGTCGATCCAAAAGACAGATGAGCCCCCTAAGTATGGTGGGGTGTTTGTGGGAAATTAGATGAGGAATTCCTAAAATATTTATATAACAAAGGAGTGTAGTATCCTATATTTGACGAAGATCTATTATTATTACAAATGGTGTTTGTTAATGTTTTTCCATTGTAACTAGGCCTCGTTTGGTACACTGTAATATAATCGTAATTGCAATGTAATCAAATGGAAAAAAAATTCATTTGATTACATTGCGATTACATTGCAGTGAACCAAACGAGGTCTAAGTTTTACTGAAGATAATTACTGGGTACTGTTATTGTGTATTTGTTAGCGATCTTTAGTATTATGATCTCACATAATAGTGGATAATAGGGTTTGGATCTCGAAATTGTCAAACATTTTGTAAGATTGAAGGCTCATTTAAGCCATAGTTTTTCATAGTTGGGTTTCAAAATTGTCCAACATTTTCATAACTTAATCTCTATACATCAAGAACTATGAAAAACTATAGCAGATCTTCCAATGTCAGACTCTCATGGTGCAATTTGCACAACTGACTCACTCACCTTCCTATTGTATACAAAATTTTAGGAACAAATTTGTTGGGCTCCTCTCACGGAGAGAACGTAGAATTGCGACGTTAGACGATTTCCGGTAGAATAATTAATAAACTTAAAACCTGACTAGGGTCTACTTCTAGAGATTGTAACTAGCACACTTAGAATGGTTTCGTTATGATTCTAAGCCAAGGTTCTCAACTGTAGGATCTCGGAGACGAACCTGACATCTTCCTCGGTACCGACTTTACCGATCCAGTCAACTAAACAGAGGCAAGTTAAGGTTATGTTTTCTTGTATTTTATTTAGTAATTGTCTAGCTGCATGTTTAAACCACATTGCTACACGGAACCCTCTCCTAGGGTTCAAATATTGATTGATATTGATTGTGGGGATTGGAGGAATAGTGTAACGTTTATGGCCAATACCCCCATATTGCAGGATTGTGCGAGCTTACCCCTCTTACACACGGGGATAAGCCGTATCGCGTCGCTAGGACGCTATTGTATAACCCAAGCCGGTCATAGACGATTACACATTCAAATCACATTGTTTTTAATCGTAGAATTACTGGAAAATATTTTTCAACTGTTTAGCCTGCACTTTTCCATTATTACTTGAAATATGAGATACATATTCGTACTTGCTCCCTCCTGACTGGAGACAACATTTTTAGGTGACATTGAGGATGCTGAGCTATTGTACAATAGCTACTATGACCCGGTTCTGTACCCTGTGGTGTTGCCAGAGTCCCCCTTAGAGAACGCAGGACCTGAGGCCGACGAGCCGACCTCTTAGCTATTCGTTTCCAGTTTTCTAGTTTTGTTGTTTTGGAATTTTGTTAATTTGAATTCAGCATTTCATTTCAGTTCTTACTTTCCAGTTGTACTTTTCAATCGTTGAATAAAAGTTTTAAAATTTCTGCATATTGAGTTGTGACAAATGTACAGTTGTGTTGTGAATACCTGCATATAGAACAGCTTACTGCCGCCGTCTCACAACGGTGCAGGCTGGGCATGATCCGGTTCGACCCAATTATTTGGGATCGGGTCCATTTTATTTACTTAATATAAAAATATTAAGTAAATATCATAATTTGAATGTGTAACGTTATTAAGATTATAATGTATCATGGCCAATGCACTATCTTATCTATTAAGATAAGATAGTTATTGATTATTAATAAACCGTTAAATTTTCTACTATTGTACAATAGCTCGCTATCCTCCTATCATACAACTTGTTGATTTTTCCTGAGTCAAACTCTTATACCTATTCCAAATTAATTTGGAATTTCTAGTCCCTCATCTCAGAAGATTCTATTATTTTATGTTTTCTCAATAAATTGTTAATGTTCGTCACTTTCGTTTTCTGTTTCACGAGACCTCATTTGATTTTCCTTTATTTTTATGATCATGTGATTATACTTTAATCGTATCTAGACTTTACTCGTGCCCAAAATGATTTTAATCACAACAAAATTTATATCTCTATCTCAGATCATATCTAGATAATTCTGATCGTGCCTATATTTTTATCATTGTACATAGTAATCATGCCTAGAATCTGATCGTGTCTGATGATTTAAATTTCGCTTTTGATCAAGCTAGGTGATTTTGATTGTACCCCGGCCCTTATCTTTGAAATTTCGAAGATGAAATTTTCTAAGGAGGGAAGATTGTGAAACCCGCAAATTCGATTTTTATTAATTATTGGATTTCGACTGCTAGCATAGTCTTGGATTGTTATTGGTTATTATTATAATTATTAGTATTATTATTATTATATTATTCGGATCAGGAAAATATTATTTTTAATATTAATTATTGGATTTTGTTTGTGGCCTGCCCCCGATCCCAGCGCCCAGCGGAAAATATTAATTATTTCCATTAGCTTAGATAAATATTATAAGGTAAATAATATAAAAATGGGCCGCGCCCAGCGCCTCCCGGCCTCCCGCGCCCAACTCCGCGGTCCCGATCTCCGCCCAGCCCCGTGCCGGCCGACTGCTGGTCCGTCCGCGCCTCCACCCGGCGCCGTTTCCCGGCGCCCAACTCCGGCCAACCCGGAGCCGCTCGCCCCCGGCCCTCTCCGGCCGACCCCTCGGTCTCCAGCGGCTTCCCCGGCCGCAAACCCCTTCTCCGCGGCTCCCGATCTTCGCCCGGCGACCTCCCGCGCTTGTGCCCGCCGTGCCCTAGTCTCGTCGGCCGCCTCCAGCGCCGGCCATAGCCCAGCGCGCGTCCCGCTGTTCCAACAGCGCTGTCCAGCGCTGATCCAGTGATTTCCCGCTGCTGTCCGCGAGTTTGGGATTTTTGGTAGTTCCGCGGGAACGTGGTTTTCTTTTTCCTATTATCATCTGAGAGCTCTAGCCGAGCAACCCAAGGTATATCTCGTGTCCCTACCTTAGTGTCGATGATGATACGGTCCCCGATCCCGTTACGGGATTCGGTTTAGGCGATTGTAGTTTCGGATTTTTCCGAATACCATTTCAGAATAATTCGGTTTTGTGGATTCCGGTTTCCCGAACTCTATTTCGGGATTTCCGAATTTATTTCGGAAGTATTCTGTGGTTTTGGCTACAAATAATTATGATGTGTTTTCGGGTTGGATATTATTTCTGTGTGGAATATTATTATGGATGGTTTGGGTTATTTCCCTGGTTTGGGATATTATTTATGTTGACTTTTGGCACCGTCCCAGGATTGGGTTGTCCCAATTACAGAGGAGATGTTGCCCAAATTTTTGGGAAAGTTTTCAAAAAAATAAAGTATTTTAAAATGGGATTCTATTTTCAAAATTCGGTATTTTGCAAACGGATTACAAAAGTGGTTTTGTCGTTTTGAAAGTGGATTTTGGAGTTTCATATCCCGATTAGGCGACGATCATATCGGTCGAATGGGCCTCGGCGAAGCGCAAACGCTACATGGTTCCTGTACGTTGATGCGCTAGCCAGCAACATGACATTTGGACCAAGTCTGAGACGCATTTTACAACTATATTTATATTTATAATTATTTTTAGAATTGGTACTGCTGTTAGTATTTTTGGTGCAGGGCTTCGGCCTACTGTTTGGACCGTTCGCGGCACTCAGAGCTCGCCTAGATGATTAATTAATTTATGTAAAAATTTATAAAGGGCATAAACCCAGTTTTCTATTTTATTTCGCTGTGACCCTGTATTGTGTAGTTTAGGTTTTTACTTTTTTTTCTGAGTTGGTTTCGTTATTAGACGCGTAATTATAAATTAGGTATTAATTATTTTGTATAAAATTAATAAGGTTTTTCACGATAAAATTAACTTGAATAAAATATTGGTAAGATAACGAAGTCCATGTTTTATCACTAAAAGGAAAATCTAGTTTTATATATATATATTTTAAAATACAAAGTTTTGCCAAATTAACCGATAATTGCCATTTTTCCAATTAATCAATAACCGACTTATTTAAATAAATAATAACGAACGTAGATTGCAACGTTAGACGATTTCCGGTAGATTAATTAATAACTTAAAATATGACTAGGGTCTACTTCAAGAGATTGTAACTAGCACACTGTCACGACCCGCTACCCAAATTGTTGGGCCGGGCCGAGCCATGTCCAGCCTACGCTTAAGATAAAGCGCAGTAAGCTGTTCTAGAGATAACAAGATAAGACTAAATGTGCCAACAGTTCTATAAGTGAAGAAGAATCATAAATGCTCCAAACACAAAAGTCATCGTATATAGTGAACGTCCAAGTACAAGTAAACTGAAATGTAAAACTGGATACATGTCCAGTTACAAAATGATATAGTCTAATACATGTCTACTCTCAAAAGTCTAAGTAAACAAAAGACAACTAGGCGAGGTTCCCCGCAGGAACATCCTCGTAAAGCAGAGCCGGGTCCTCGGTAGTAACTCCATAGTATGAGTCGCAGAGTAACTCCTCCTCAGTAAGTATACCTACAACGTTATCCTGTCAGGACGGGAGCAAGTACTAAATCTAGCAAACTAGCATATGACACATGGAAATGAACATGAGAGGAATAACTGGAAAGCATGGCATCACACAGTCTATCATGGCAAGGACACATATGTCATAGAGACAGATGGGGTAAAGTGCATTTAAACCCTCCTTAGAGTTGCCTCGTTCGCAAAATAAGACCTTTTAGAAAACTTAAAGCAGTTTGCACCTTCCGCAAACCTGTTCTGCGCAGAATACCCCTTTCCGTCAAATTGACGTTAGAACAGCCGTTAGAGGCCATTTTTTGGATTTAAAAAAAAAGTGCACTTCCCAAAATACCCCTAATGCTTACATTTGGCTGTTGGCTCTCTTTCATTCTCTATGTATAAGACAATGTTTGTTTGAAACATAAAACCTAAACTTTATATTTTCTATTTTTGACCGGTTGGTTGGAAGGAAAAATAATATATTTTTTTATATTTCTTTTTTTTTTACTTATTTGCTCTCATTTAATATATTGAAACTTTTTCTTACCTACAGATCTCAAATCCAACTGCAATTTTTTATATTCTCTTTTTTTTTTTTTTACTTATTTGCTCTCATTTAATGTTTGAAGCTTTTTTTACTTATTCCTTTTTTTTTCAAGACGTCCAAATAGAAATTATGGAAGCCTATTCGTAGATAATCGACAAAGGCGGTGGCAGCCACTGAACCCGGACCATGCTTCGACATACATGTTTTGCAATTTATTTTTGAATTTTTGACACGTTTAGTAATATTTAAGTTATTTGTTTAAGTAATACATGTGATGAAAATAAATTTGTACCAAGATTTACAATTCCAGTTAGAATTAATAAATAAATAATTACGATAATAGTCATGACTAATAAATAATTACGATACAAGTTCAGGACTAATCGGACATTTGTTAAAAGATTTTTTTTTCCAGAAAAAATTTAAGATGAAAACCTACTATTTAGATTATAAACATTTATTTTCGAAAATGACGTCAAGCATGAGAATTGATTTTTGTTTAATAATCTTTTTAATATTTTGTTTTTTGTTTCCATTTTTTTATTTCTTATTTTTTTTTCATCTTTTTAATAATCTTTTCTAGAATTAATAAATAAATAATTACGATAATAATCATGACTAATAAATAATTACGATACAAGTTCAGGACTAACCGGACATTTGTTAAAAGATTTTTTTTTCCATAAAAAATTTAAGATGAAAACCTACTATTTAGATTATAAACATTTATTTTCGAAAATGACGTCAAGCATGAGAATTGATTTTTGTTTAATAATCTTTTTAATATTTTGTTTTTTGTTTCCATTTTTTTATTTCTTATTTCATTTTTTTCATCTTTTAATAATCTTTTCTAGAATTAATAAATAAATAATTACGATAATAGTTATGACTAATAAATAATTACGATACAAGTTCAGGACTAACCGGACATTTGTTAAAAGATTTTTTTTTCCAGAAAAAATTTAAGATGAAAACCTACTATTTAGATTATAAACATTTATTTTCGAAAATGACGTCAAGCATGAGAATTGATTTTTGTTTAATAATCTTTTTAATATTTTGTTTTTTGTTTCCATTTTTTTAGTTCTTATTTCATTTTTTTTCATCTTTTTAATAATCTTTTCTAGTTTTTTAAGAGTGACTTTTATTTTCAAATTTGTATAGTTTTTGTTTTTGTCTTTTTTCATTGTTTAAGATTTATCCTCATTTTTGGTTTTTTGGAATATTTTGTCTATTTTTTATTTTTTCCATATTTTAATAGTATTTTTTGTTTTTTATTTGGTTTTTTTTTCCCAGTTTTTCATCATTTCTATTTTTTAAGAATTGATTTTTTTTTATTTATCAGTTTTATTTTTCCCAAAAATATTTATATATTTGTTAAATAAAAAATAATTTATGACAAAATAATTTTAAATAATAGTTATCCATTTTTTTGACGAAACTAACCGTTTTTAACAAGTTAATACTAATTAAAATAATTTTAATAAATAATTTTACTAGCAAAGACCATTTTTCCTTTGTTAATATTTATCCACTTTTTAACAAGTATTTTTGCGTAACCGTTTTTAACAAAATAATTTTAGAACTAACCGTTTTTAACAAGTTAATATTAGATAGCCCAGGGGTAAAATGGTCAAAACAACCCCATTTTAACACCCGTAAACGGAAAAGTTAGCGGAGGGGGTGATTTGAGCATTTTCGTATCTAGTTGGGTTTTTCGGATCAGCGAGTCTTTATTTGCATTTTCGTGCATCTAAGAAGGGTTTAAATGCACTTTACCCAGACAGATGTATATGTAATGTTTAAAACTGTAGCAGGTACGTGATCGGTCAATAGGTGTACAATGTACTGAGGCACATGTAAATAAAATGTACTTCCGTACAAGTGTAAAGGCGATATATGTACATACGTACAAATACAGCTTGGAGAGTAAGGCCTACGGCGCAGTATCATATAAAATATAACTTTGCTCGGTACTGAAGAGGGGTATGATCACGTACTCTACTATCAGTTTCCCCATAACCCATATTCTAATCATGTGAGAGATACATCAAGACTGTTCTAAGCATGGTAGTAACTGAAAGTACAACATGTAGAGATCTAACTTGCTACCCCAAGGATCAGCATTTAACATGGTGGGGTTTGCAGTTCATTTTATGTGACAATATGTAAAGTTCGTAGAAAGTACTTGCCTCTAGCAAAGTAAAACAAGCTGCGATAAATGTGCTATGGATGCCTGGTAACTCGTCACTGTAGAAGTAAATACAATAACTTAGTTTTACACTAAGCTAAGACACTAGGACACTAATTTGTGAAACACGACTTGTGACTGGGCACCTAGCCAAAATGATGACTTGGCATAGGAGACCAATGTGGGGTGACACACTATGTTAACTAACTTTCTAGGGTCTTTACACTAGTGAGGGATGGGGTTTAACACGACTAAAACTCCAAACAACACAAAAACTACAAGTCGTAATTAATCAATAAATAAATCAAAAGATCATTGTGTTCTAACAATTTTAGAGATAAACAAAAAGCCTAGTTTTTCTTAAAGTAAAGTACCAAGGTGATCCTTGTTAATCATAGAAATTTATTATAATTTTTTTGGAATTTATTAACCAGTACAAATATTTTATAAAAATCAGTTTTCCTAAGTATACAGAAAATGAGTTTTGGTTTCATATGCCAAACTAGTGGCAAAACAGTAAATTAAATACTACAAAAATTATACTAAATTAGCTAACTTAACATAGTATCTAAAAACTATTTTTCCATAATTTTAGCAATACTTTAAGTATTTTTAGAAAATCAAAAACAGCATTGCACACAATAATTAATTATCTGCGTATTTTGTCCATGTATATAATTTGAACCAAAGTTCAAATACAGGACCCAAGGCCATGAATCAAGTCCAATATGACTTGTACAGGTCTTGAATGTGTGAAAACACATTTGAGCCCAAATACCCATGCTAGGCTTGGACACCAAATGGTTGCAGTAATTTAAATATACAGAAAATACTAGGTGATAGGACTGCAAAATAAATATTAATATTTTAATAAGATAAAGTTTTACATAGTAACTATAAAAGTATGAACATTATTTTATATAAATAATTTACACTAAGCTAAGTAAAACACACATAGGAACTAATATATATATATATATATATATATATATATATATATATATATATATATATATATATATATATATAAATATAGGGATATTTATATATATAGGAAAATGCTCAACTACATATTATATATATATATACAAATATATGTATATATACATACATATAAGAAAATACTTATCTATATAACATATATATATATATACAAAATTAATGTATACATATATATATATAATAGTATACATATAATAATATATATACATAAGGAAATATATATACATAAACATATATGTATACATAATACACATATATATATATACATACATAAAATAATGAAGTATATTCATATATATATATATATATATATATATAAAAACAGCAACTATATACCTAAATATAGTATGTATAATAATACATATATACATATATACAAATATATGTATACATATATATATATATATATATATATATATATATATATATATATATATATATATATATATATATATAATTATATATAAAAACAAAAAGAAAAAGAAAAAAGAAAAGGAAAAGAAAAAGAAAAGAAACAGCAGCAGGGGGGGGGGGGGGGGGGGGGGGGGGGGTGGCTCGAACCCTGTCCTCAGGAAGGGGGGGTATTTTAAGTACTGCGCGCTGGCCAGTGGGCCAGTTGGCCCGATTATTAGGAATAGGTTTGGGTTTATTTTATTTCGTTTTAGGTTAGGTTAATAATAAAAAAATATATAAAATCTGTCCTGTGTCCTGACAGTTAGGGACACAGGAATTTACGTGTCCGAGTCGATTTGACACGCACGACACAAGTTTTACGTGTCCAGTTCTACACTTGTGTTCGTCAGGACACGGCGAACATCATACGCCCAACACGAGACACGTACGACACGCACGACACTTGCCACTTACGTGTCCGGGGTTGATGGGGGATTCGGGGGTGCTGGCGGGCGGAGGGACGTTCGGGACGGCGGCGCTCGGGTGGCGACGCGTTCGCCTTGGCCGGGCGCGTCGAATGGTGGTGGTCGCGGCTGTCGAAGTCGACCGTGGAGGCTGGACGGGGAAGCTCGCCGGAGTTAGGGTTAGGGCTGGAGGTTTTTGGGGAAGACGGTGGCGTGGGCGGTCGTGGTGGGGTTTTAGGGTTAGGGTTTAGGTCGGAGGAAGAAAAGGGAGTTTTATAGGGGGTTTGAGGTCGGTGGGGTCAGCCGGATTCGGCGGGGGCAGGGCGGCGAGTCGGTCGGGCAGCCGAGCGAGTCAACGGGGGTGGGTGAGTGAGCTGGAGGAGAGAGAGAGTTGGTCGGGGGGGGGGGGGTTTTGGTAGATTTGCAGTAGGGTCCTTAGAAATTAGGAATTTACACAAATGAATTAACATAAATAAAATACAAAATAATAATTGCATTTCCTAATTAAAAACAATTTCTTATTTACAAACTGATATACTAACAATTCTAATAATTGCAAAACACTATTAAAACAATTCAGAAAATTACAAAATGATATTTTTGTATTTAAAACTCATTTAAAAATTCTAAAAAATTCCTAAAATCATATTAAATTATTTTAAAACCAATAATGACATTTAATAATTAATTAACACTGGTTTAAAATTTTTTTGAAAATCAGGGGCTTACACACACCTAGAATGGTTTTATTATGGTTCTAAGCCAAGGTTCTCAACTGTAGGATCTCGGAGACGAACCTGACATCCTCCTCGGTACCAACTTTCCCGATCCAGTCAATTAACAGAGGCAAGTTACGTTTATGTTTTCTTGTATTTTATTTAGTAATTGTCAAGCTGCATGTTTAAACCACATTGCTACACGGAACCCTCTCCTAGGGTTCAAATATTGATTGATATTGATTGTGGGGATTGGGGGAATAGTATAACGTTTATGGCCAATACCCCCTATATTGTAGGATTGTGCGAGCTTACCCCTCTTACACACGGGATGTCACGCCCCAGTACCGAAATACGGAGACGGACTAGGCCAGCTACTCCATATGAGGTACGTAACGTCATACGGCGATCGTGGCTGTCGAGAGACTAGGGGGTACATGCTACAATCAAGTCTCCTATGGTCCCATAGAGTTCTATGCCTCAATCAATCAAATCACATCAGCAATTAAATGAACATTAAAGATAAAGCAGTAAGGCGTCTCCGACGCTTCATCAAAATGGTCATGAGAGACTAGCTTTATAATTTAGCTATCTCAGAGAGTCAGGAGTACAAAATTATACACAGCTACAGTCTGTTTAATTACAATTATGTACTGACACCAAAATATCGAGTAATCCGGCTAACAGGTGCCGCTGGCTAAACGCCGCAAAAGTATAAGCAGGAGTGGTGGAGAAGAAACCCACTCGAGTCCCCGAACCGCCATGCTCCTAGTATGCACCATGGATGTCAGGGAGGAAGATCGTGTCCTCCGGCTCTGCTACGAGATCTGGCCAAACAAAACCAGCAGGGTCAGCCCCAAATAGCAAGTACCGCCAAAAGGGCACAAGAGTTAAGATTAAAACCCAGTTAATAGAACGATTGATAATAGTAATACTTATGCTACTATTATAGGGTAGCGCAACATCTTCGAACCCATATGGCACCCTTACAACCAAACAAGGACAAAAGGTGCCGCATGGAGTCGGGACGTGTCGTACTCTATAACATTCACATAAGTTAAAAGGTATAAACAATAAAATCTCCTGATCGTGACTTCGGTCGATAGCCTATCGTAGCACAATAACCAACCCAACAATCAAACAAGAACATGGGTTGGATCATGCACCATGATAGACCATGTTCCTCAGTCATTCACAGAAGTAGCACTTCACAACCAGAATATGGCTTCCGTTCATAACTTCGGTCCACAGCCTATCATAGTACGATAACCAACCCAACAATCAAACAAGAACATGGGTTGGATCACGTACCATGACAGTCCGCTTCCCTCAGTTATTCACGGAAGGTAATAGGATACAAGCAAGTCGTTTTCACGGCCAATCAAGTCTACGAGTTTCTAGTGGGACGAGGTTATCCTCGCGTCATGTTATTAGAAAATCCTCAGATCGTATCTTTCCAGCAAGGCTAGCCCATCCAGGGGTTCGCGTAGACAGGTGTTATTGAGCACAGGTCCCTCGTAAGGCCACCTTGCCAAAACATATATTATATAGCAAGAATTAATCGGATACAGTCATCCACTCGTTGCAGATGACACAGTATCCGTGGAGAACAGCCGGCGCGTCAAGACAATATCTCAAGGCGGCTGGTGTAACACGATCTCGGGATTTTGCCCTCCCCATGCATCTAGTATGTTTAGTTGCCTAATTTAACCCTAGGTGAAATCTTGGACTCACATGCTGTGGCCTGCATGATTATCCTCCTAAAGTCGTACTTTAGTACGAGTACCCCAAAGAGGATCCATGTCAATCAGTATGTCAACATGTGCTACCCTCCTTAGTGTAATGCATCATTGCAAATACGCCACGTGGAGTTACGAGTCATTTGTCGAGTATGAACAAGAACTGGGACATTCAGGTACATGTATCAGGTAGGAACTCTTTGTTCTCCGGGGTCACATTAGTGCTCATATCATGCTCGGGACAAAAGGCGTAAGGATATAAAATGGTCATATAATATCTGATAAAATATCAAAAGCGTACGCACAAAGCACGCACGCTCAAGGGGTGAAAAGTCACGCAGGCTCACTCAAGGCAGCGTGCGTGAAAAGTCACGCAGGCTCAAGAGGAGAGCTGCGTGAAAAGTCACGCAGACTCAAGGAGAGAGCCGCGTGAAAAGTCACGCAAACTCAAGGAGAGAGCTGCGTAAAAAGTCACGCAAACTCAAGGAGAGAGCTGCGTGAAAAGTCACGCAAACTCAAGGAGAGAGCTGTGTGAAAAGTCACGCAAACTCAAGGAGAGAGCTGCGTGAAAAGTCACGCAAACTCAAGGAGAGAGCTGCGTGAAAAGTCACGCAAACTCAAGGAGAGACACGCTTCCAACAGGAAGCGTGCTCAAACAGGAGCACACTGCTCACTGTCTTCTCCAAACAGCAAGAACACCATGGCTGAACCCAAGCTTCAAAGCATCATAACTTGGCCATCCGAACTCCAAATCCAGATTTCTAAGGTTCCAACTTGGGTGAAACTGAATGCTCTTCCACATGGAAGCATCAAAAACCCATAAAATCCAACTAAAGTAGATCAAACCATGCAAAATCCGAAAATGATTAAAACTTAGATCTACAAAAATCAAAGCTTCAAAATGGAATTTTCCAAGTTCTAAACTAGTATAGATTGAGGAGAAGAACATGTTTTGGCAAATAGTTTTGTAAGAAATCATTGACAAAATTGTGGATCCATCTCTTGAGCAAGTTGGTACTTGCCTTGGTTGATGGAGGAAATATTTGGTGGGTGGAGGAAATAAATGAGAGGAGAGAGAATGAGATGAGTTGTATTTATAATCTTGAACCCAAGGGTTCATGATGAACCAAAGGGATCATGATGAACCATTGGTGAACCAAGAATATGTTACCCAAATGAGCCAAAACTGTAGGCCCAAATGCAGAAAATAAATTAGGAAATAATATTTTGTCGAATATTTTTGGAAAATGCATGAAGAAATACTGCATAATAAATATCGTATAAATTTAAGGTAAATATAATTTATCGGTTTACATATTAAAATACGTATTCCAGGATTGGGGAGTGACACGGGGATAAGCCGTATCGCGTCGCTATGACGCTATTGTATAACCCAAGCCGGTCATAGACTATTACACATTCAAATCACATTGTTTTTAATCGTAGAACTACTGGAAAATATTGTTTCAACTGTTTAGCCTGCACTTTTTCATTATTACTTGAAATATGAGATACATATTCGTACTTGTTCCCTCCTGACTGGAGACAATATTTTTAGGTGACATTGAGGATGCTGAGCTATTGTACAATAGCTACTATGACCCGGTTTTGTACCCTGTGGTGTTGCCAGAGTCCCCATTTGAGGACGCAGGACCTGAGGCCGACGAGCCGACCGCTTAGCTAGTCGTTTTCAGTTTTCTAGTTTTATTATTTTGGAGTTTTGTAGACTTTTGAATTCAGCACTTTATTTTAGTTCTTTCATTTCCAGTTGTACTTTTTCAAATGTTGAATAAAAGTTTTAAAATTTTCGTATAATGAGTTGTGACAAATGTATAGATGTTGTTGTGAATACCTGCATATAGAACAGCTTATTGCCGCCGTCTCATAACGGTGCAGGCTGGGCATGATCCGGTTCGACCCAATAATTTGGGATCGGGTCGTGACAGGAGTTCCCTCAAAAAATAAGTGTATGCTGCTTCAATGTGGCGGGCACCCGATATTCTTTAGTAAAAGGCGAAAGAATAGTTCGCTTTGTGCTCACCACGCAGCTACGTAGTTTGTTTACGCAGAAGCAGCAGGACTAATAAAAGGCAGCTCATACTGTCATCTGTTATCTGCCAACCGATGTGGGATTAAAATATCCAATTCTCATTGCTAGTTCTTCCCTCTGGAATAGTGGGTCATTTCTACAAAGGAAATATGGTGTGATTGGAAAAGCTTTTTGATGAAAAAATAAATTTTCCACATATATGATTCCGTGTCTTTATTGACAAAACTTATTACTGAACTCCCCCCCCCCTCCCCCCCCCCCCACTTTCAGAGAACACGCACAATTTATGTTTGGTCATATCTAAAAGACTTATTTTGAATTACAATTATGTTTTATTTGGTACCAAATTCAAAGGACAAGTACATGGTTTTCATTCTTGATGACCGTCTATTCAAATGTGCCATACATTTCGGAACTCAAATCAGCAATATTCACAAATAGAGATTTGAACAAAATTCCATCCCAATTATAATCCAAACTGATTTTAGAAAAAGTACAAATGAAAAAATAAAAGAAATTTTTATCTATAAAATGGTACCTAAGATTAATTTTAATCTCAAATGAATGATTGGGGAATGAAATGGAGATAAAATATGGTTTAAGGGCCTGCTTGTTAATTTTTTTGAGGCACTGATTTTGGTCGGCTCAAAAATCCCAAAAACCGGTATAATGTAATTTTGTGTGGCTTTATAAACACCCCAAATCGGTGAATTTTGAGTGACATTTATTCCTTTTATATCCTTGCAAAACGTATATAATTATAACTATTGATACTCTTCCTTATTTAATTTTAGGCTAATTGCACTTTGCTACCCTCAACTATTACCATTTTTCAACTTTGTACCCTAAACTATTTTTTGTAACAATTTGGTACCCAGATGTTATTTTGGACTAAAATGCCCCTACCCCTAACCCTCCCCCCCTGCACGCTCCGGCCGCCCCCCCTGCTCACTCCGGCCGCCCCCCCCCCCCTGCTAGCTCCGCCCCCCCCCCCCCCGCCCCCCACCCCCTGCTGCTCGCTCCGGCCGCCCGCCCGCCCCCGCCTCTCCCCTAGGCCGCGGCAACACGGGAGGAGGGGGGCTGGAGAGGGAGGGCGGGGCGAGAGGCGGGGCAGGGGGTGGCCGAAGCTAGCAGGCGGGGGGGGGGGGGGAGCTAGCAGGGGGAGGGGGTGGGGCGGCCAGAGCTAGCAGGAGGGGTGGCCGGAGTGGGGAAGGGGGTGGAGGGAAGGAAGAGGGAAGGGCATTTTCGAAATTTTTGAAAAATTAGGTATCAAGTTGAAAAAAAAAAATAGTCGAGGTACCAATTTGTTACGAAAAAAAGTTTATGGTATCAAGTTGAAAAGGCGGAATAGTTGAGGGTAGCAAAGTGCAATTAAGCCTTAATTTTATTCGTGTAAAAAACTTTCAGATTCTCTCGTTAGTGAACTACCAAGAATGTATTGGACTTGTTAAAAGTTGCTACTTAAAACCATTCAAAATTGGGAAATGTTTGGTTTACAACCAAACTTTTACAATCTTCTTACAACTTACACCCATTTGCTGACATGTGGGCCATGCCAGGCTCAATTGCTTTCGTGGTACCCCATGTTATACCTAATTAACAAAACGGTACCTAATTTATTATTGCTTACTTAGTAGTAACACAACTTCTAATTAAGGTGTTTCACGGTCCCTGTTGCCAATTTCCGTCAATTGGCTAACGGAAATAGGCTCAATTACTTCGGTGGTACTCCAAGTTATACCCTATTAACAATAAAGTACCTAATTTTTTGTAATAATTAATTTATAATAATTTATAATACGTGTAGAGGAAATAACTTATAATAATTTTAAACAATTTTTTTGTAATATTAATTTATAATATTTAATTTAAATATACCATATTAATATGGTATAATAATTAATTACAAAAAAAATTAATTATAAAAGTAATATAAATTAATTATAATAATTGATTATTAAATTAAATTTTTTTATAATTAATTCCAAATTAATATTAATTTATATTATGTGCACTGTTGTAAAATTTGGGGAATATTTTTTAAGTTATAACTAATAGGGTATAATATGGTATATTAATTTAATAATTAATTAAATTATAACGAGAAAAATATACCATATTATAATTAATTAATTAAATTATAATATGGTATATTTATAAATTAATTTAATAATTAATTAAATTATAATAAAAATATACCATATTATAATTAATTAATTAAATTATAATTTAATTATAACTTAAATTAATTATAATATGGTATATTAATATTAATTATAATTTTAATATTAATTATTAATTATAACTTGGAATTAATATAAATTAATATGGTATAACTTGGATAATTAATATATAAATTAATTAATTAATATACCATATTATAATAATTAATATACCATATCATAATAATATACCATATTATAAATTAATATTAATATTAATATTAATATTAATACTTAATATTAATATTAATATTAACTTGAAAATATAATAATTAATATTAATATTAATTTATATATTAATTATAATAATTATTATAATATGGTATATAAAATTAATTATTATAATATGGTATATTAATTTTATGGTATAATAAATTAATATGGTATATTAATTATAAATTAATATTAATTATAATATGGAGTTAATAAGGTATAACTTGGAGTACCACCGAAGTAATTGAGCCTATTTCCGTTAGCCAATTGACGGAAATTGGCAACAGGGACCGTGAAACACCTTAATTAGAAGTTGTGTTAATACTAAGTAAGCAATAATAAATTAGGTACCGTTTTGTTAATTAGATATAACTTGGGGTACCACGAAAGCAATTGAGCCGCCATGCCACCACCTCTTCAAAATTGGACCACTCTTATAACCGTTCATAATCGCCAAACAGACCCGAAAGAGTGTTGTATGAATTCGACACCTACATCTTCATCTCCCAATAATCCTAAACCTCTCTTGATTTTAACTCACCCAAACTAATCGTTGGTTGGTCTGATTTGTTAATTTTTCTATGCGCTTATTTTTTCTCTGAAGTACATAATTCAATCCCATTAAGCAAAATTTGTTAATGATATTGCATTTGCGTTAGTAATTATTTAAAGCACTAATTCAAAATAACCCAACCAATTAACGTTCACAAAATTTTATTTAGATTTGGTTGGGGTGCGCCAGGCCCTTGCAATAGTGCAACGCATGGGCGACGCTCGAGAGCCCACATTAGCAAGCTACTGCTGTTAGACCCTCCCCCTGAAAAAAATTAATTTAATATCGTTGTGAGCACATGGCCCACATATCAGATATTAAACTGATAAGAACAGATACTACACTTGATCTTAGCCAAAAGGCCGAGAAAGGTATGCTTTGAAACCGTGCCTTGGGGTCCCTTTTATAACCACTTTCTCAGCCAGGGTCTTCCGTGCCAGGCGATGTGGGACTAAAAAGATGTTGCTTCTTTGCCAAAATTAGCTCCGCTCAAATGAAAGATTCTAAAGGCTCTGAACTTTCCTTGCACTCTAACAAATAATTCCCAATATTGCAATTAACTCGATCAAATGCTGAAGACATCACATGTTGATAACAAGCGAAGTGACCTCACATTGCCACAACTGATTGAGTTTCTGAAATGAGTAGAGAAACGCTAGACACAAATATTTGCTAAAAATAATATTCCAAGAAAGTGTCTAAAAAAATTATATTTGACTTGATAAAAAAAAGGTATCAGTATCGAGTCCTTTGTGATTGAACGGGTGTTACCATTGTGGGAAGCTGAGTCATTTTGCAAGGGAATGTCCCAATGCCAGGGTATGTGCTTTTTACTAGTTTACTTGTTTGATAGAGAGGATTTTTTTTTTTTTTTTTAATTTGGAATATATTTTGTTTATATAGTGGTTTGTGTATATATACATATGAATAAATAATGAAGCTACTTCTTGTTTGATTTGAGCGTGCAAATTGTATCATCTATTCATATGCTACATATTTGAAGGAAGTTGATATTGGTAGTGATAGTCATAACTCATGGGAGAGCTTGAAACGCATAGAGGGCTGCCCTTTTTGTTAGTGTTAATGTTTGATTATGCTAATTATAACTCTTTATTTGAATTGTGTCGTCTCTGGTTAATGTAGTGTCGAGTTAATTTGCAAGTTTGTTGTCCTCAGGTTTATTCTAGTAATGGTGGAAAGTGGTGTTCTGGATATGGAGAGCCTTGAGAATGTCCTAATGATAGCCAAGTTGGATGTACTTTGAAATCATGCATTCTTGTTTTCCGGTTAAAGATACAGATTTTTATCATTTTTATTGCTGGCTTTTACTTTGTTGATTGAACTGATAAAGGACTGACGGTGGCAAATTCTAATAAAGAAGAAGCGTCGATACCGTGTCTGAAACTGACTGCAATGAAAACTTAGGTCAACCCACATGAGATAAAGAAGAAGCGCCGTCTAACACGAACGCCAAGATAACTATATAAGACTCGTTTCAATTGGTAACTATGAAATTTATTTTACTATATGATGCACAAAAAATAATACAATTGTATATGGAATTGCAAACTTGGAGATAGCATATGCCATTCTTTCTCTATATTATAATAGAGACTTTATAGTCATCAAAATATTATACTTTACATACAAAACATGATGTAGGAAGATGTGTATTGCTTGAGGATAACAAAATATGATCACCTTCTAGTGTTCTTTACACTTTTTGACAGTACTTGTCATGTGGGTTTTGGTTTATTCGTTTTTGTCGCTATGAAGCCCCTATGTCGATTCAAAAGATGATGAGCCCCCTCGTATTGTGGGAAATTAGATATGGGGAATTCCTAAAATATTTATATAACAAAGGAGCGTAGCATCGGTATTTGACGAAGATCTATCATATTAAAAATGGTGTTTGCTAATGTTTTTCCATTGTAACTAAGTTGATAAATGGGTACTGTTATGGTGTTTCCTAATTTTGTTAGATTATCCCTTATTATGTTTAATATACAAGATTAGACCTAAAATATAGGTGCCATGATGTCAATGTCAAAACTCTGATCAGTATGAAGAAAAATTTACAAGCTATGACGTACAAAGATTAAGAGGTATAGCAAATTTTCCAAGGTCAGACTCTAATGGTGCAATTTGCACAACAGACTCACTCACCTTCCTACTGTATACAAAATTCTAAGAACAACTTTGCTGGATCCTCCTCACGGAGATGAGTTCTCTCAAAAAATAGGCGTACGTTGCTTCAATGTGGCGGACACACAGTAATCTTTAGTAAAAGGCGAAAGAATAGTTCGCTTTGTGCTTCACCACGCAGCTGCGTAGTTTGTTTACGCAGTAGCAGGACTAATTAATATAAGGCAAAGCTCATATTGTCATTTGTTCTCTGCCAACCGATGTGGTATTAAAATATCCAATTCCTATTGCTAGTTCTTCCCTCTGGAATAGTGGGTCATTTCTACAAAGGAAATATGGTGTGATTGGAAAAGATTTTTTGATGAAAAAATAAGTTTTCCACATATATGATTCCGTGTATTTATTGACAAAACTTATTACTTGAACTCTAACACCTCCTCCCCCCTCTTTCATAGGACACGACACAATTTATGTTTTGGTCATATCTAAAAGACTTGTTTTGAATTACAATTATGTTTTATTTGGTGCCAAATTCAAAGGACAAGCACACGGTTTTCATTCTTGATGACCGACTATTCAAACGTGCCATACATTTCGGAACTCAAATCAGCAATATTCACAAATAGACATTTTAACAAAATACTATCCCCAATTATAATCCAAACTGATTCTAGAAAAGTACAAATAAAAAAATAAAAGAAATTTTTATCTATAAAATGGTACCTAAGATTAATTTTAATCTCAAATGAATGATGGGGGAATGAAATGGAGATAAAATATGGTTTAAGGGCCTGCTTGTTAATTTTTTTGAGGTGCTGATTTTGGTCGGCCCAAAAACCGGTATAATGTAATTTTGTGTGGCTTCATAAACACCCAAAATCGATAGATTTTGAGTGACTTTATTATTTTATTCCATTTATATCCTTACAAAAAGTATATAATTATAACTATTGATACTTTTTCCTATTTAATTTTATTGGTGTAAAAAATTTTCAGAATCGCTCGCTAATGAACTACCAAGAATGTATTGGACTTGTTTAAAAGTTGTTACTTAAAAACCATTCAAAATCAGACCCTTCATAACCGTTCATAATCGGTACTCTAAAAACATCTCATATCCCAATAAAATCCTAAATCTCTCTTTTGGTTTTTGACTTCATCCAAAGTAATCGTTCTCTTATTTGATACTCTTAAGAAAATTAGCTTCATTTTCATCTCGAACAAAAATATAGTTGGCGCCTCCCTGCTGTTGGCAAGCAATCAATTTTCGTACCAAGTTTTAAACTAAAACCTAACTGTACTCTGGCCCATCAGAATACTCTCTCCGCTAGGGGTGAGCATTCGGTTTATTCGGTTCCAACCGAACCGAATAACCGAAAATCGAATTAGACCAAAGCCGAATAAGCAAAACCGAAACCGAACCGAACCGAATTAAATGTGTTCGATTTTCGGTTTATTCGATTTTTGGATTTTTTTTGTACTTTTTTTTGTTAATATATATATATATATATATATATATATATATATATATATATATATATATAAACTAATTTTTTTTATTCAGTTTTCAGTTTTGGACTGAAACCGAAACCCAAAATCCAAAACTGAAACCGAATAAGAAAATTTAATATTTTCGAATAGAACTGAAATTTTTTAAAACCAAACTGAATTTTCTTATTCGCCCGAATCGATTCAGTTTTAGGTCCAAAACCGAATAAGGCTCACCCCTACTCTCCGCAACACTGCCTATTTTTTGCTTGGAGCTTCCACCTACTCTGAACTCGCTGGCAAAGTCACTTGCATAACTCAATTTGACTAAAGGGATGAACTACGAAGCAAAATTTGTTAATGATATTTGCATTCACATTCCAATTATTGAAAATAAATAAATTTAATATAAGAACATCTTTAGTAAAGCCCATCACACATTCACATTCCAATTTTGGATCTCATTCCACCCAGACCCATCACACATTCTAGATTCAATTAATTTCTAAATTTTGGATCTTCTTCCCACCCTGACCAATAAGCCCCAATTAGAAAACAACTTTCTAAATTCTAAATTTTATATTATTTTTTACTACACTAAACTTTGGACAACACAATTTTGAGAAACAAATCATAATGCTCTAACCCAACGAATTAACGTTCAAATTTTCTACTTAGATTTGGTTGGGGTCCCAACTAACTAACGTTAAGAAAATTTTATTTAGATTTGGTTGGGGTGCGCCAGGCCCGTGCAATAGTGCAACGCATGGGCGACACTCGAGAGCCCACACAGTAGCAAGCTACTGCTAATAGGCCCTCCCCCTGAAAAAAATTAATTTAATATCATTGTGAGCACATGGCCCACATATCAGCTATTAAACTGATAAGAACAGATACTACACTTGATCTTAGCCAAAAGGCCGAGAAAGGTATGCTTGAAAACGATGCCTTGGGATCCCTTTTATAACCACTTTCTCAGCCAGGGTCTTCCGTGCCAGCCGATGTGGGACTAAAAAGATGTTACTACTTCTTTGCCAAAATTAGCTCCTCTCAAATGAGATTCTGAAGGCTCTGAACTTCCTTGCACTCTAACAAATAATTCCCAATATTGCAATTAACTCGATCAAATGCTGAAGACATCATATGTTGATAACAAGCAAAGTGACTTCACATTGCCACAACTGATTGAGTTTCTGAAATGAGTAGAGAAACGCTAGACACAAATATTGCTAAAAATAATATTCCAAGAAAGTGTCTAACACGAACGCCAAGATAACAAATCTCGTAATTTCACCTGACTTATATAGATTGTGATTTGTCCAGGTGACGTAGTCACTGAACATATACTGTGTTGTGTCTGTCTTGGCATTCGTGTGGTTGGTTATCTCAGGCGGGTTAGCCTAAGTTTTCGCTGCGGTCAGTTTCAAACATGGTATTGGAGCGCGGTATCAGCGCTTCTGGTCCCAACATATTGGACATGGCTCCTCTAGTCTGCTGGTTGAACTAATAAAGGATTGTGACGGTGGCAAAATCTGGTTCAAATTTTATTTCCTTTCTATATATTTGTTTTCTTCTTATGTTGCTGTTGTGTTGTTTAACTAGCAACTCTTTCTTTCTTACCTGGTGGATGGTAACAGAAACCAATGTTATTAGTTCTAAAGAAAAGTTGAACTTTTTGTTGTGTTAGATCTCTGGTTACTGCAATCTTTTGATTTGTGGAACTATTGGGGTTGTTACTTCTTATTACTACCGCTGCGTTTTCTGGGATTAATTTAATTTGGAAACAGGTATTTGCTACCATATTTGAAGAAAATGATGATCCAAAAGGATCAATCTTGCTGAACTAGTAAGACAGATAACAGAACAGTACCTTTCCGATCTCGAGGGGATGTATCTAATTTATTCTACAATTTTGTCGTATCCAATTTCTTTTTGAATTATGGAACTGTTGTAAATCTTCATCAGGTTTTGTTGCAGCTTATATTCATTCAGGGAAATAATTGTTTGCATGCCATCTCTTTACCCCAATTTTTTTTTTTTGGGATAAAGGTTTTGTTGTTATTGTACTCCATTTCTTATTATTCAGACACTGCAAATGTTTTCTTTTTACAATGAAACATTTTTTGAAGTTAGTTGTTCTATGTTGGTAGTCTCATTATTCTTATTTCTTATTGTCCGAATAGTGCTGAAACTTAGGTATTATTATATAGTAGACTGCATGGACCTACTTTTAACTTTGTCACTCCTACAAATTATGCAACACTTAGGCCTCGTTTGGTTCGCGAAATGGAAAAGAAAGGAAACTGATTCCTTGGTATTTCCTTTCCTTTAGGAAATTATAATTCCTATAAACTTTCCTTTCCGATGTTTGGAATGATCGGGATTATAACCGGAATATATCTTTAATTTTTATTATAGTGTTTGGTATTTGTAAGGAAAGGAAACAAAATCAAGTCAATTTTCCAAAAATACCCTCGTGCTAATAAAAATAATTATTATTTAGAAATATTTTTGTCTAAAAGATATTATGGATAAAAATTGTAAATAATATTATGAACATGGATATTTTGGTCAAAACTTTTTGTAATAAATGCGAAAAAGTTGGAGGGAAAGTGATTCCTTAGATAAATGGGAGGAACCACTTTTCCTCCTATTTTCCTACCTCTTGGGAATCATTTTCCCTTTCCAACAACTTTCCTTTGGCTCCCAAACATAGGAAAGGAATCACTTTTCTTTCCCAAGCTCAAATTCCGGTAACCAAACGAGGCCTTAAAGGAAATGTAATGTGCTATGCTGTTGGTTTGCGAAATCTTTTGCTTTGAATATTTTTTCTATTGTCTGGTTACATATGATGGTTTGATTGTCAGAGAAATAAAGTTTTGTTTGCGGACTTCTCTTGGATGCCTGATAGAACACCTAAATTTTATCATGGAAAGCTGTGAAGTGATTTACTATAATGTACGTATCCAACAAAATTATATGAGTTTCCTACCAACATAGATCGCACGACTCATGGACACTCAAAACTTAATTTTGTATATTGTTCATATTAGAAAAATATGTTGCACGCACGACACTGGACTGGACACTCAAAATACAACATGACACTCCAAAACTACATGCGGTTAATCTTCATCAACGGTCTACAACCAAGTAAAATATCAAATAATGGTCTCACTACAAATTATGGAGTGTCCATGCTAGTCGTGCGATCTATGTTGGCCGTGGGAACATGAATTTGGTTGGACCATCATTGCATACATTATCATAAATCACTTACAACTTTCTATCATGATTTAAAGTATCAGCCGATACCGATATCCGATACGACCGATACCGATACGATTTGGCATGTCCCGATCCGATACGGACCGATACCCGATACTTACCGATACCAACATTGAGGGTCTCTTTTCCGATCAATTCGGCAAAGAAAATTAAATGAAAAAGACAAATCATCAAGGGTTTAAAGAATAATAAGATTGTAAAAACATGTAAAAGAAGAAAATCAATTTATTATATGTAAACCAATCGCTAAGGGTGATTACAATGTTATTTAATTTCAAAAGTACTACGAAATACCACTGAAAATACTTAAATTATGCCTAAATGTATAAAATATATGTTTTTAAATATAAATAATTTATTAATAATTATTTTTTTCCGATACCAAAAAATCCGATACTCCGATCCGAAACCGCCGATACTACCGATATCGCCGATACCAATACTCGTAGGAATAGTCCGATACCGATACTGTGAACCTTGCTTTCTATAATAAGATTCTAGATGAAGTGCCCTAAGTTTAAGGTTGTAAATACTAAATAGATATATGGGCACGAATCTGCACATTTGTATGATCTTCGTACTTTTCCGCCCATGTTGATTATCGTATTTGTTATACTCTTTCTTTCTTGTTTTTGTTTATGCATTCTGCTTATGTATTTTTCTATAGGATTCACGATCGCTCCATACATAGGTCACTATTCATGCTATGGAGATTCTTGCAGAGCTCATGACTGTTGCATGCTTTGTAAGTCAAAGTGTTACATTTCCAATGTTCATGATTTTATTTGAGGTACTATACTACTTGTAACGGCCTGTTTATTGCTATGATCTATTAGCATGCCTTCTTATTGTTGTTGATTTTAATGTTGCATTATGCTATCTTCTGATTTGTAGTTCGACTTCATTAAATATGGATGCTTATGCACCTATGGTATTAAAAATGTATGCATGTAGTTACTAAGGCTTTACTTGTGTTAGATTGCTTTTTGTGGTCGAAGTTCTCTGAAATAGAAGTTTTCAAGTGACAGGAAGATATATAATTAATAAGTAGTTATTATTGCTCGTCAAGTTTGGTTTTGAAATTTTTGGAATGTCACCGGTATTATTGTTAAGAAATTTCCTAAGAATGCAATAGATGGCAAGGGTGAAGGTTGATGATATAGTGTGCTTGATAAGTTGGGAGCAGGGCCTATGTACTATGTAGGTCAAGGTGCATGCAGAAGCTTTATTGAAATTAAGCTTTATGTTCTAATGTCTTTTTCGTTAGTGTAAATTTTACAGGTTGCAAGTGCCACCTGGTAATATCTTGACACTGTATGGTCATAGTTACAGAATCTTACTCTGGAACAAAGCTGTATTTACAATATTATATTTTGATCTTATCATTGTGATTGCTATTTTTTTTCCTTCCTTTTTCCGATTGCAGAATAACTTCCATTGAAACCCCAACTGAACTCACAATAAATTGATACCCGGATCATAAAGTCTATGATCCAGATTTGAACACCTTAAAATCAGTTGATTGAGATATATGCATTATTTTCAATGCCGTCACCTGTAACAAGTCATGCCTCTTGATCATCTATGCATCGTCAATTGTCCGTCAGTCCTTGTTCACACTTTACTGCCCACAAATTATTTAGCTGAAATTAGAATCAGTCGATGGTGGTCCAAGCGAAAGAACAACATATGTCATCTTCATTGCTCTGGTACTAGATGAGAAATTGTTGAGATTGATTGATGAATTTCATTGATAATCTCATAGGCTTTATATAGCCTTTACATGATAGAATATCCAATGGAATATCCTGTGGCATATTCTGGCATCCCAAATATGTCCTCAGGATATTCCCATACTAAATATAACATATTCTCGTACTAAATATATCAACACTCCCCCTCAAGATGGGCGAAAGATATTCATTGAGCCCATCTTGTCACATCCTCTCATCATGCTGATAGAGTTAAGCCCCTTGGTCAATCCGTCTGCTACCTGATATTTGGTTGGAACATAGTCCAGCTCTAGTAGTCCACCATCCAGCTTTTCTTTGATGAAGAATCTGTCAATCTCGATATGCTTGGTCCTGTCATGCTGTACTGGATTGTTGGCAATACTAATAGCTGACTGGTTGTCATTCATCTTGGCTCCCTGGTCCAGCTTCAGCTCCATCAGCATATTCTTCAACCACAATAGCTCTGTTACTCCCAAGGCCATAGCTCTATACTCTGTTTCAGCTGTTGATCTGGCAACCACTGACTGCTTCTTACTCCTCCAAGAGACCAAGTTGCCTCCTACAAATATGCAGTATCCCGATGTAGATCTCCTGTCGTCAGCACAGCTAGTCCAGTCAGAATCACAATAGCCATCGATGCTCATATGATTATTTCTTCTGAAAATCAGTCCCTTCCCGGGGGCTCCCTTCAAGTACCTCAGAATCTGGTTACACTGCGTCCATATGACCCTTCCGGGGGTCATGCATATAGCGGCTCACTTCACTGACCGCAAAGCTGATATCAGGTCGAGTGTGGCTCAAGTAGATCAACTTGTCCACCAATCTCTGATATCTATCCCGGTCAACTGGTTCTCCAGCTTCAGCATCCAGTTTGAACTTCTGGTCTATCGGTGTCGTAGCTGGTTTGCATCACATCATCCCTGTTTCCGTAAGCAGGTCCAGTGCGTACTTCCTCTGAGAAAGAACAATTTCCTCTGTATCTCAAGCAATCTCAATCCCGAGGAAGTATCGAAGAGGGCTAAGATCCTTCACCTCGAACTCCTTGCCAAGCTTCTCTTTAAGTTGGGCGATCTCCTGCTCATCATCGCCTGTAATAATCATATCATCTACATACACCGCAAGCATGGTGATGTGGCCTCCACTTCGTCTGAAGAAGACAGTATGATCAGCATTGATCTGCTGATATTCCATCCCTATCATTGCTCTCCGAACCTGTTAAACCATGCTCGAGGAGACTGCTTCAGTCCATAGAAGGACTTCTTCAATCTGCAGATCTGTCTGATTGGTGCTGAATCCTGGTGGTATCTCCATGTACACCTCCTCTACTAGATCCCCATGAAGAAATACATTCTTCACATCCAGTTGGTGTAGCTTCCATCCTCCATTGGCTGCCAGAGAGATCAAGGTCCTGACTGTGCTCATCTTTGCCACTGGTGCAAAGGTCTCGTCATAGTCAATGCCGTACGTCTGACTGTATCTTTTTGCCACCAGTCGAGCTTTGTAGCGCTCAACCTGTCCATCTGGATTCTGCTTCACCGTGAAAACCCATTTGCATCCGATTGCTCTCTTCCCTTCTAGCAGTCTCACCAGCTCCCAAGTGTGGTTCTTCTCAAGAGCTCCCAACTCTTCGTGCATCGCCGCTTTCCACTTTGGATCGTTCTTGGCAACCTGTCAATTGTTAGGTACAGTAATACTATCCAAAGATGCTATAAATGCTCCATGAGAAGAAGAGATATGGTCATAAGAAGCAACTTAGCAAGATCCTAACCATATCTGTCAGGAGGATTTTCTGTATTACTGCGAGTAGTCCTTCGTGTAGATAGTGGTGTAAAAGATGTAGGAGGAATGATATCACCTGAGGAGGATGGTGGTATAGATGAGGAGGATGGCGGTATAGGTGTCTCAGGAGTTGGGACAGACACATGCAGGAGACTTAGTACTGGCACTGTAGGTACTGGTCCTGCAGTTGGCTTCTCTCTTCTGCTATAGGTAAGTAACTCCCCCTGAACCATATGTCACGTCCCGACCAGGAATCACACGAATCATCGTCCTCGTAGGGGGCGTGATGTCGCACGTGCCTGGAGTTGCGCTCGTGCAAGACAAGATGACAAGTTCTCAAATGGTTATCTTTTGATTCGATATTAACAACGAAAGGAAAACAGAGTATATGAAACAATTCTCTTTATTGATATCCGAAACTAAGATTACAAAGGCTTTCGATAGCCTAACAATATATGCCAGATTGGCTACAACACTCAGGTTCTCTCTTGCCCACAAAGGATTTCACCGTTTCATACATCATGCCTTCTATATCTCGGCCGCATCAATCATGTTGCATATCCGAGCGTCAAGCGATCGCACGCTTCAATACGCTTCGACATTCCAAGCCTCAACGCGTTCAAGCGAAGCTCCGTCGCGAGCCATCCCTTTTCTGCACCCTGCATGAAGCTGGTGGGGGATCAGTACGTTCGTCCTCGTATGTACTGATGCAAAGATCTTTTTTCCAAACCGACATTGTAGTATTTATGTTGAATCATACAACTTAGCTTATGATCTTGTATGTTCTCCTTAGGGTCAATTTCATGGCATATTCGAAAGCGTAAAGTATGTTAGCATGGCAAGCATGTTATTCGAATTGAAATAGGCAAGCAGACAAGCAATCTCGTATTTGTTTCGTGGCGCGACTTCTTACCAAGTCGACGCACTCGCCCTTACACCGACGCAAGGTGAATACGTCTCATTCCTTCCCTGTCATGTTATAAGTGCATCTCTAAGCATGATCTATGTGTGCGGGACACATACGTGCCTACACTTTCAACCCATCGTTCCTTAGCTATATGAAGGCCGTTGGCGTATCAGCGCAAAAATGGACTAAAGGAGTTCCTTACTTTCTTTTCTCTCCTTCTTTTTTCGATATTGGTCGGGCTGTCCGGCGTTTAACGGGTGGGTTGCGGTCCCAACAACCGAAACGTTCCCGCTGCATACCATCATTTGTGACTTTTCCCATCTATAAGCGAGTGCTACTCGTCTTAAGGATGTGCGCCTACAAAGATTATTCATTTTCCTCCTAGGCCAAGCGGTTCTGGGGCGCTCCGGTATTTAACCGTTTGGGGAAAACACTCGTGCACGAGTTATTATCACATTAATCTCAAGTCTATCCCATTCGACCATGCAACGCCCTTATTATTCAAACAACCAAGCATAGTCTTGAGTCCGAGACTCAGACTTTATCATCTCGCATTTCTTCCGTTAACTTTCTATGTTCTTACGTTTCGTACTTTATTTCAATGTTCAATGGCATTATGCCTCAACTCAATGTTCCTCAACCGAACGATCCGAAGATCTCGAACACCTTTCGAGGCATCATGTCATATCTGACAGTTCTGCCACATTCATGCCACAACTGTAATCTCTCGCAACGAAGCCATCTTTTATTATCTCGTGCACGTAGGCACGTTTCGACCGTATTTCCATGCACTATAACTTAGTGTTCAATGTCCGGGATTTGCGCGCTAGGGCGCTCGCCTATTGTCTTTCAATGTTCTTGCCTTTCTAACTCGTGCACGAAGGCACGGTATGGTTCGTGCACTAAGGCACTTGTCGAATACAGTTATCCCATGTTCTTGCGGCTTACGCACCGAGGCGCTCGCCTTTGCGATATCCAATGTTCCATAGCGACTCGTGCATATGATGTACGTTTCATTTTAATTGTTCTAACTAGTGTTCGACACACATTACGATTTAACTTCCAATCGGACCACGTTCGTGGCGTCGATAGGTTAACTTTTAGCATACAATAGTATATTTGACTTATCGCATGAAGGAGTAAAAAGAAGAGTCACTCCTCCCACCTTGAGTCGATATGCCTTTGTCGTTTTGTCGAGCCGATGCGGCTCGATTTCATAACTTCGTCGATTTTATAACTTCGTTGCATGGCCACTCTCCTGACTTAGCCATTCGAGAGCTTCATGCTTCATTGAATTATACGTCCGATTTGGCTTACCGTGCCCAAGTCCCAGTTCGTCGCAAGGCGACGATTTGATTTCGCGGACCCCTTACTAAATATGGCAAAAGGTCGACCTCTAATATTTTTGCGTCAACGTATAACCTGCACACGAAAACAACTAAAATCAATACTTGCATCGATTCGGACTTGCGCCTTGGCCGATTCAATTTTTTAGAATCTTCGAGCCGATTCAACGCACTCATCCTTCGGGGCAACGCGGCGCTTCGCATCGATTCACTCGATGCATTCTTTGGGACAAGGCAACTCTTCGCATCGACTTAGTTCGATGCGTTGCTCGGGACAACGTAACTCTCGTATCGATTCGTATCGATACATTTTTATTCGGTCAACGCGACTCGTTGAGTCAACGCTTCAGCGTAATGCGCCGTGCGGAGCGGGACATTACAGAATATACCACTCAAAACAAGGTTCGTCCTCGAACCAAAACCAACACTCCGACTACGTGTTTTATAGATCGTTTCATGATCTCGTCCCACCAATGTTGTTCAGTTTCACACTATCTTGCAAGCTTTTCACGAACATTTCAAAGTCATCCCTGCAGCTCGATTTGAATTTTGTATACAACTCGATTTGGATCCGTACCTATATTCAAGACGTCCCAAAGATATATGTATTTCTACCAAGTCCAGTCGTAGCAAATTAGAACAAAGCTGACAGGTAAATTTCAATCCTATGCTTGCCATCTCGTACTCTCGATCGGACTTGGGCTCTAGCATAAGTTCTCGCAATTCTATTGCATATGCATATTGATACATACGCGATCCTCCAACAAAAGTCAAGGCACATGATGCGATTTAAAAATCGTATTTCTTATTTTGTAAGTTTTATCGGGACTATCAATTCTACGCGTCGCGTCAAGCCGTCGCACATCCAATCACAACGAGTCTCCGCAACGCCTTGCGTTCGAAGTCGCCACTCAACAAATTCCGAAGTCTGGCTATGCAACTTATCTCGATACGATTTCCTTACCAACATTCGGGACTACGTCCGCTAGGTTACTTATCTAGCACCGTGCTTAACTTCTCCCAACGCAACTTTAAATTGACATTGCACAAAGGCCACAATCTATCTGACACGAAAGTTTTACATCAAGACGACAGTGCTCAAGGCAACGATCGCCTTGATATGAAGGTCTTTACGATACGCCTTACGTTCGATTCCTATCGAGTAGGAAATTCACTAGCCAAATTCCCAACTTATCCGTCTCGCAACATCGAACATAAGTTCGATTCACGCAAGCTAAATTGCAAGGTGAATTCGAATCTAATGACATGACTCGTAGGTCATTCTCTTATCGTTCCCTCTCGTGCATAGCACGTTTCTCGCAATCGCCTACTCGCATCACCAAGTTCGTTGGTGAATTTCTCGTTCGATCGTCGACCAACATAACCATTCAAGCCTTCATCCGACGAATACTCAAAATCTAACTATATCATTCTCAATCGAAAGCTGTTCCAACAATTCTCGATCGCCTAGACTTATCATCAACATGCACCATGTTATATTTGTTATCGATGCAATCTCATATGCGATATCGCATGGGTCATCTTACGGGTCTGCAACATTCAATTTGATTTGGCGGTCAAGTCTTCTAGGGTCAGGTGCCCCGAAGCTACGCTCGATAATTGTGGATCATTAACGAAGGACAGTTTACTACGAACCATGCTATATCTTATTTCGGAGCCAAATCACGTTCCGACGATTCTACGCGACTACCCAATTTTGGACAAAACCGTTTCTATCGGCGCAACTGATACGCAACTATCCTCCGAGTAAAGTCATGCACTACCGTCGATAATTTCGCAAATTTATGAAACATCTATTCGTATCGAGTTCGAGTCTATCTTATTCGCGGATCGACACACAAGATGCTATACGTATCGAACAATCGTCGATGACTTATAGTCTCGTCTTGATCAATCACGAAGTTCACGATCAACCAGTTCGTTCCTTCTCGTATCGTTATTTACAAAACTTTGATAGCGCAAGGCGCCATTTTGTATTCTCACATCGTGCTTACGTTTCCTTACGTATCGATCTCGATACGTCGTATCAATTTCGATAGCGTAAGGGTCAACTTTGAATCCGTTTCAACGTCGACAAATTGTATTGGATACGTCCAAGTTCACAACGAACTTTTCCATACGCATCAACTCGTTTTCCGATTTGTCGCATCCTGCTATACTTTGATCGCGTAAATGAGTTACCGATTATCCAACATCGAACCCTCAAGTCATACGATCTCGTCCTCTAAGTTTCGTGTGTTTTTCAGTCGTACTCAAATGAGTTTTGCCGTAACGTAACCAACTATTTCTTAGGCACGATTACTCGCGTCAACCAACTCTTCATCGAAGTCGCACATCGTGCGATCCGATTATAATTTGCCTCGCATAGCATTTCTATCGAAATCGCAAGTCGTGCGATTTGATTCGTCTCGCACAACATTTCTATCGAGATCGCAAGTCGTGCGATTCAATTCGCCTAGCCGAACATTTCTACCGAGATCGCAAGTCGTGCGATTCGATTCGCCTCGCCCAACATTTCTATCGAGATCGCAAGTCGTGCGATTCGATTTGCATAGCCGAACATTTCTATCGAGATCGCAAGTCGTGCGATTCGATTCGCCTCGCCCAATATTTCTATCGAGATCGCAAGTCGTGCGACTTATTCGTAAGCTCGAGTTTTCCTTTTCTGTCGGTCCGATTATTACTTCAAGGTATAATCGTTCCGCTAGTCTCGGTCGTCCGACCGACTTATAATTCTCGTCCGATGTATCGTTCATTGATACGAGTCTCGCCTTATCGTCCCAACCGATTTTCAAAGAACACTTGCATCAACGTACCGTCATTCAAATTTTCAATCGAGTCTCGGTACTCTCCCGTCCGTTGCGGACAAATCTTTTGCAATTCTCACAACGCATCGATGCAATTCGTCGCATAAGTGGTATACCATATTGTCACTTTCCGATCCTGGAATACGTATTTTAATACGTAAATCGATAAATTGTATTTACCTTGTATTTATACGATATTTATTATGCTGTATTTCTTCATGCATTTTCCAAAATATTCGATAAATATTATTTCGTAATTTATTTTCTGCATTTGGGCCCACAGTTTTGGCTCATTTGGGTAACCTATTTTTGGTTCACCCATGGTTCATCATGAACCCTTGGGTTCAAGATTCTATATATAACTCATCTCATTCTCTCTCTTCTCATTTATTTCCTCCACCAACCAAGGCAAGTGCCAACTTGCTCAAGAGATGGATCCATAAATTTTGTTAATGTTTTCTTACAAAATTATTTGTCAAAATATGTTTTTCTTCTCAATCTATACTAGTTTAGAACTTGAAATTTTCCATTTTGAAGCTTTAATTTTTGTAGATCTAAGTTTTAACCATTTTCGAATTTCCTTGGTTTTGATCTAGCAAACTTCATTATTTTCAAGTTTTGATTATTCCATGTTGTAGGAAATTTTGTTCTACCCTATTTTGACCTATAGAAGTCCCAATTTGGGCTTAGGATGAGGATTTTATGGTCCTTAGAAGTTCTAGGGCTCATGGTGTTCTTGCTCTCAGCCAAGAGGAAGGAGATGACCCTGTAGCAGTTGGCGCGCGCGGCCCCTTGGCCCAGCGCTTTTTAGCGATGGACGCAGCTCTCTCGTGGCCCAGCGCCTCTTGGCGCTAGGAGCCTGACCCACCCCAGCGCGCTCTGACCCAGCGCACTCTGACCCAGCGCGCTCTGACCCAGCGCACTCTGACCCAGCGCGCTCTAACCCAGCGCACTCTGACCCAGCGCGCTCTGACCCAGCGCACTCTGACCCAGCGTGCTCTGACCCAGCGCACTCTGACCCAGCGCACTCTGACCCAGCGCACTCTGACCCAGCGCGCCCTGACCTGGACTCCCCTATATTTTTTTATTTTATTTTATATTGCTTATATATATATGTAAATATTTGTGTAAGCTATATATCCTTACGCCTTTTGTCCTGAGCATGATGTGAGCACTAATGTGACCCCGGTGAACAAAGTGTTCCTACCTGATACATGTACCTGAATGTCCCAGTTCTTGTTCATGCTCGACAAATGACTCGTAACTCCACGTGGCATATTTGCAATGATGCATTACACTAAGGAGGGTAGAACATGTTGACATACTGATTGACATGGATCCTCTCTTGGGGTACTCGTACTAGAGTACGACTTTAGGAGGATAATCATGCAGGCCACAGCATGTGAGTCCAAGATTTCACCTAGGGTTAAACTAGGCAACTAAATATACTAGATGCATGGGGAGGGCAGAATCCCGAGATCGTGTTACACCAGCCGCCTTGAGATATTGTCTTGACGCGCCGGCTGGTCTCCACGGATACTGTGTCATCTGCAACGAGTGGATGACTGTATCCGATTAATTCTTGCTATATATTATATGTTTTGGCAAGGTGGCCTTACGAGGGACCTGTGCTCAATAATATCTGTCTACGCGACCCCCTGGGTTGGCTAGCCTTGCTGGAAAGATACGATCTGAGGATTTCTAAATAACATGACGCGAGGATAACCTCGTCCCACTAGAACTCGTAGACTTGATTGGCCGTAAAAATGACTTGTTTGTATCCTATTACCTTCCGCGAATAACTGAGGGAAGCGGACTGTTATGATACGTGATCCAACCCATGTTTTTGTTTGATTGTTGGGTTGGTTATCGTACTATGACAGGCTGTGGACCAAAGTTATGAACGGAAGACTTATTCTGGTTGTGAAGTGTTACTTCTGTGAATGACTGAGGAACATAGTCTATCATGGTACATGATCCAACCCATGTTCTTGTTTGATTGTTGGGTTGGTTATTGTGCTACGATAGGCTATCAACCGAAGTCACGATCAGGAGATTTTATTGTTTCTACCTTTTAACTTATGTGAAAGTTATAGAGTACGACACGTCCCAACTCCATGCGGCACCTTTTGTCCTTGTTTGGTTGTAAGGGTGCCATATGGGTTCGAGGATGTTGCGCTACCCTATAATAGTAGCATAAGTATTACTATTATCAATCATTCTATTAACTGGGTTTTTAATCTTAACTCTTGTGCCCTTTGGCGGTACTTGCTATTCGGGGCTGACCCCGCTGGTTTTGTTTGGCCAGATCTCGTAGCAGAGCCGGAGGACACGATCTTCCTTCCTGACATCCATGGTGCATACTAGGAGCATGGCGGTTCGGGGACTCGAGTGGGTTTCTTCTCCACCACTCCTGCTTATACTTTGTGCGGCATTTAGCCACCGGCACCTGTTAGCCGGATTACTTGATATTTTGTGTCAGTACATAATTGTAATTAAACAGACTGCAGTTGTGTATAATTTTGTACTCCTGACTCTCTGAGATAGCTAAATTATAAAGCTAGTCTCTCATAACCATTTTGATGAAGCGTCGGGGTCGCCTTACTGTTTTATCTTTAATGTTCATTTAATTGCTGATGTGACTTGATTGATTGAGACATAGAACCCTGTGGGACCATAGGAGACTTGATTGTAGCATGTACCCCCTAGTCTCTCGACAGCCACGATCGCCGTATGACGTTACGTACCTCATATGGAGTAGCTGGCCTAGTCCGTCTCCGTATTTCGGTACTGGGGCGTGACATGGTTTTAGTGGTGGCCCATGCAGGTCTATTTTTCAGACTTGTGGGGTATTGCAAATTATTAGGAGTCTCAATCAAAACTTGTTCCCCTTGAAATTCTGTTTCGAATTCTTTGTCCTTGCCTTGATCTCTAACCTGACTTGCATCCTCGAAATCTTCCTCGTTCGGACTTGATAATCTTATATCTTTCTCTATAGGGGTGCTTCATTCTCAGTAGCGGGTGAGGCCCATGAGGAAGAGCAGCAAGAGCATGGCTCGACTGGGCACCAACAGGAGAGAGAACCTTCCCCAGGGCAGACACGAGCAGAAGTGGAACCAGAGGCAGTGGAGCCGCAGGTTATTGAAACTCCTGCAGCACCAGCAGCGACGGCAGTACCATATGCCATAGCACTCCTGGAGATCATCCGGGGGTTTCTTGTCACTCACCAACAGCAATAGACTCAGCAGCAGGAGCAGAACGTTTTGCTGAACCAAGGGATTCAGTTAGCTCTTGAGAGGAGTGCCGGGGCTGACTCGGGAGCATCAGGACGGTTCCGTCGCTTGAACCCGAGGTATTTTGATGGCACGGAGGATGCCATCACTGCGGATGCATGGATTCAAGACATCGAAGCCATTCTTGTGGCAGCCAAGGTTCCAGATGATGAGAAGGTTGATCAGGTCAAATTAGTACTTCAGGATCTTGCCCGCGACTGGTGGGCATCAGAAGAAGTTGGTATAAGACGCCCTGTTCGTTGGACCATCTTCAGTGAAAGATTCAAGGCCAAGTATTTTGGCGTAGTAGCTCGATATGAGCTCCAGCAGAAGTTTATTAGTCTCAAGCAAGCAGGCAAGACCGTAGATGGGTATGCAGCAGAGTTCTGCAGATTGTGTCGTTTCGCACCAGCAATGGTGGCAACGGAGCCAGAGAAAGCTATGAGGTTCCAGCAGGGACTTCATTTGGAACTACTGCAGCTTGTGGAGGGACACGACTACCAGACGTTTGACGCTGTTTTGACGGCCGCTCGGAGGCACGAGCTTACCCAGCAGAGGTTGGCATCGAGGACAGGGGGTCAGAAGAGATCTCATTCCCAGGTTGGAGGAGGAGTAATGCAACGAACCTCGACACCAGCACCCGGTGTACGTATTCATGAGGCAGGAGCGCCGCGGAGGACGGCCGTGTCAACTAATACAGCGCCAGTTCGGCATCAGCAGCCGAGGAACCAACAGCAGCGTCAGGGAGCACCCCAGGGCTATACATTCTGTAGGAAGGCAGGGCACACGAGGGAGGTATGCCGGTCAGCGAATGGCTTATGCTTGAGGTGTGGTAGTTCAGACCACCGTATTTCCACTTGTCTTATGATGCAGAGGCCAGGAGGGCCAGCTCAGCAGTTTCCAGCATTGCCAGCTCCGATGGCAACCCTGAGTGGAGGGCCAGTATTAGCAGTAAGGCCCCTAGCCCAGCGTCTACCAACGCAGGCTCAGATGTTTCGCCAAGCATATGAAGCCGGAGGCCCTCAGAGGCAGCAACAACATGGTCGAGGAAGGCCGCAACAAGGGGCTCCGCGGGGCCAGGGCCAGGCTCTCACATTATCCTTGGGAGAGGCTCTAGCGTCTAGTGACGTGGTGGCAGGTAAAATTCTCGTCACCTCATTTTCCGCTGTAGCATTATTTGATTCAGGCGCTACTCATTCATTCATCTCTGCACACTATGCTACACGGATTGGATTAGAGTTTGAGGCATTGCCGGAGAGGATGGATATACTCACCGGCAATGGGCTCGTAGAAGTTAGCAGAGTGCGCTTTTCATGTCCGGTAGAGGTGTGTAGGCATTTACTGCCCGCATCATTGATTGAATTCCCTATGAGGAATTTTGACGTTGTTCTTGGCATGGACTGGTTGAGAGACAGTCATGCGACAATTGATTGTAGAGGAGGTAGGGTCATATTCAGCGTTCCTGGGATGGAACAGTTCATCTTTACTCGAACCTTGAAGAATCAGGCCGGAGGCGTCATCTCAGCAGCAGTGTCAGAGCCAGGACAGATTCCGAGAGTGGTCGAAGATTTTCTTGACGTCTTCCCTGATGTGCTCCCAGGGATACCCCCAGTCAGAGAGGTAGAATTTAGCATTGAGTTGAACCCTGGAACGAGGCCTATTGCAGACAGAGTTTACAGAATGTCGCCGTCATAACAGGATAAGTTGTATCAACATGAAGAAGAGTTGAAGTCTAAGAGATTCATCCGAGACAGTAAATCGCCCTAAGTCGCGCCAGTGATTCTAGTTCCCAAGAAGGATGGGTCGACGAGGATGTGCATCGACTACCGCAAGCTGAATGTAGTAACGGTGAAGAATAAGTACCCACTACCAAGGATTGATGACCTGTTTGACCAGTTGAGCAAGGCCAGCGTCTTTTCCAAGATCGATCTTCGGTCGGGATACTATCAAGTAAGAGTCCGGGAGCAAGACATACCGAAGACAGCATTCAGATCTAGATATGGGAATTATGAGTTTTTAGTAATGCCCTTTGGACTAACCAACGCCCCCGCAGTATTTATGGATTTAATGAACCGTATTTGGATAAATTTGTGGTGGTGTTCATAGATGACATCCTTGTCTATTCCAGCAGTGAAGAGGAGCATGAGAAACATTTTAGGACTGTCTTGCAGACATTGAGGGAGCATCAACTTTATGCGAAGCTCGACAAGTGTGAATTCTGGTTAGACCACATTTCGTTCCTGGGACATGTAATTTCTGGGGCAGGAGTGTCAGTGGATCCGAAGAAGATTGAGGCCGTAGAGCATTGGCCGGTCCCGAGAACGGTTGCAGAAGTGTGAAGTTTCTTAGGATTAGCTGGTTACTACAGAAGGTTCGTGGCAGACTTTGCCAGGATCTCTGCGCCCTTAACGCGTTTGACGCACAAGGACGTAGAGTTTGTTTGGTCAGCTAGCTGTCAGGCATCATTTGAAGAATTAAAGAAGAGATTGATCTCAGCCCCGATCTTGACGCTTCCAGTAGGAGCGGGAGGCTTTACAGTATATTGTGACGCATCAGGGAAGGGTCTTGGATGTGTATTGATGCAGCACGGAAAGGTGATATCATATACGTCTCGGCAGCTTCGAGACCATGAGAAGAATTACCCGACTCACGATTTGGAGTTAGCAGCTGTGGTATTTTCACTCAAGTTGTGGAGGTATTATTTATATGGGGATCGGGTAGAGATCTATACTGATCATAAGAGTTTGAAATACGTATTCACGCAGCGAGATTTGAACATGAGGCAAAGAAGATGGTTAGAACTGCTGAAGGATTTTGATTTAGATCTTCAGTATCATCCAGGCAAGGCGAATATAGTTGCAGATGCGCTGAGTAGGAGAGACAGTGCATTTATCTTGTCCTCGCAGAAGCATATTTTAGAAGACCTTCAGAGTATGGGAATCGAAGTAGTTTTGCCAAGGGATATAGGAAGAATGACCAGTATACAGATTCAGTCAACCTTAGTAGAGAGGATAAGGGCAGCACAAGCAGGAGATCCACAGATTCAGAAGTTGAGGTCGGAGTGTGAATCAGGCCGTAGGAAGGAGTTAGTGATTCATGAAGATGATACGCTCAGGTTTGAAAACAGACTCTGTGTACCGAGTGGAGACCTTCGGCAAGAAGTTATGTCCGAAGCTCATAGTTCTATTTACTCCATTCATCCAGGAGGAATGAAGATGTATTGAGATATCAGGCAGTACTTTTGGTGGAATGGCATGAAAAGAGAGATAGCGAGATTTGTATCCAAGTGTCTGGTATGTCAGCAGGTGAAAGCCGAGCAGCAGAGACCAGCAGGATTGCTACAGCCGCTTCCTATCCCAGAATGGAAATGGGAGCACATCATGATGGATTTTGTGACCGGTTTACCTAGATCCCCGACTGGTAAGAATGCAGTCTGGGTAATAGTAGATCGACTCACGAAGGTCGCTCATTTCCTTCCCTTCCGAGTTGGACTGACTACTGAGCAGTTAGCAAAAATGTACATGAAGCAGATAGTAAGGCAGCACGGTGTTCCAGTTAGTATAGTATCAGATCGGGATACGCGGTTTACTTCCCATTTTTGGCGGAGCTTACACCAAAGTTTGGAAACCAAGTTAAGATTCAGTACTGCTTATCATCCACAAACTGACGGGCAATCAGAAAGAACCATTCAGACGTTAGAAGATATGCTACGGGCGTGTACCTTAGATTTTGGCGAAACTTGGGAGGATCACCTTCATCTAGTGGAGTTCTCCTATAACAACAGCTATCAGGCTAGCATTCAGATGGCCCCGTTCGAAGCATTGTACGGAAGGAAGTGCAGGTCCCCTTTGGCATAGGACGACGTCGGAGAACGGAAGTTATTGGGGCCAGAGATGATCACGCAGACTGTGGAGATAGTTAAGTTGGTCAGAGAGCGCCTTCGAGTTGCACAAGACCGACATCGTCATTGGGCAGATCAGCATCGTAGGCCTCTAGAGTTCAGAGTTGGCGACCAAGTGTTTCTGCGGATTTTGCCTACTCGGGGTATCATCAGATTTGGAACCCGAGGAAAGCATAGTCCAAGATACGTTGGTCCTTTTAAGATTCTCGCTCGGGTAGGCGATATGGCTTATCGACTTGTCCTTTTGCCTTCGTTAACTGGCATACATGATGTGTTTCATGTGTCCCAATTACATGGGTATGTCCCAGATCCGAGTCATGTCCTCGATCATTCTGAGTTAGTCGTTGGTACCGACCTAACTTACGAGGAACAACCCGTGTCTATTTGGACCGGCGAGAGAAGGTACTCAAGAATCGGACGATAAGCCTTGTCCGTATTTCTTGGAACCATCACTCTTCGGGAGAGTCAACCTGGGAGCGCGAGGACGAGATCAGATCTCGGTATCCGCATTTGTTTGACTAATGAGGTATATTTTTACGCCTTATTGACACGATTCCATGCTTATCTGCACCTGCTTGTTTTGTACTTTGTGATGTATGATAATAACTGCTATGATAGTTAACTTGTATATGATTGTGCCTTGCTTGCCCTGATTTCACTATCCTGTCTTGGCTGGAATTCCGAGGACGAAATTTTTCTAAGATGGGTAGAGATGTCACTCTCCGATCCTGGAATACGTATTTTAATACGTAAACCGATAAATTATATTTACCTTGTATTTATACGATATTTATTATGCTGTATTTCTTCATGCATTTCCTAAAATATTCGACAAATATTATTTCGTAATTTATTTTTTGTATTTGGGCCTACAGTTTTGGCTCATTTGGGTAACCTATTTTTGGTTCACCCATGGTTCATCATGAACCCTTGGATTCAAGATTCTATATATAACTCATCTCATTCTCTCTCCTCTCATTTATTTCCTCCACCAACCAAGGCAAGTGCCAACTTGCTCAAGAGATGGATCCATAAATTTTGTTAATGTTTTCTTACAAAATTATTTGTCAAAATATGTTCTTCTTCTCAATCTATACTATTTTAGAACTTGAAATTTTTCATTTTGAAGCTTTAATTTTTGTAGATCTAAGTTTTAACCATTTTTGGATTTCCTTGGTTTTGATCTTGCAAACTTCATTATTTTCAAGTTTTGATTGTTCCATGTTGTAGGAAATTTTGTTCTACCCCATTTTGACCTATAGAAGTCCCAATTTGGGCTTAGGATGAGGATTTTATGGTCGTTAGAAGTTCTAGGGCTCATGGTGTTCTTGCTCTCAGCCAAGAGGAAGGAGATGACCCTGTAGCAGTTGGCACGCGCGGCCCCTTGGCCCAGCGCTTTTTAGCGATGGGCGCAGCTCTCTCGTGGCCCAGCGCCTCTTGGTGCTAGGAGCCTGACCCACCCCAGCGCGCTCTGACCCAGCGCACTCTGACCCAGCGCGCTCTAACCCAGCGCACTCTGACCCAGCGCGCTCTGACCCAGCGCACTCTGACCCAGCGCACTCTGACCCAGCGCACTGTGACCCCAGCGCACTCTGACCCAGCGCACTCTGACCCAGCGCACTCTGACCAAGCGCTCCCTGACCTGGACTCCCCTATATTTTTTTATTTTATTTTATATTGCTTATATATATATGTAAATATTTGTGTAAGCTATATATCCTTACGCCTTTTATCCTGAGCATGATGTGAGCACTAATGTGACCCCGGTGAACAAAGTGTTCCTACCTGATACATGTACCTGAATGTCCCAGTTCTTGTTCATGCTCGACAAATGACTCGTAACTCCATGTGGCGTATTTGCAATGATGCATTACACTAAGGAGGGTAGAACATGTTGACATACTGATTGACATGGATCCTCTCTTGGGGTACTCGTACTAGAGTACGACTTTAGGAGGATAATCATGCAGGCCACAACATGTGAGTCCAAGATTTCACCTAGGGTTAAACTAGGCAACTAAATATACTAGATGCATGAGGAGGGCAGAATCCCAAGATCGTGTTACACCAGCCGCCTTGAGATATTGTCTTGACGCGCCGACTGGTCTCCACGGATACTGTGTCATCTGCAACGAGTGGATGACTGTATCCGATTAATTCCTGCTATATATTATATGTTTTGGCAAGGTGGCCTTACGAGGGACCTGTGCTCAATAATATCTGTCTACGCGAACCCCTGTGTTGGCTAGCCTTGTTGGAAAGATACGATCTGAAGATTTCTAAATAACATGACGCGAGGATAACCTCGTCTCACTAGAAACTCGTAGACTTGATTGGCCGTGAAAACGACTTGTTTGTATCCTATTACCTTCCGCGAATAACTGAGGGAAGCGGACTGTTATGATACGTGATCCAACCCATGTTCTTATTTGATTGTTGGGTTGGTTATCGTACTATGACAGGCTGTGGACCGAAGTTATGAACGGAAGACTTATTCTGGTTGTGAAGTGTTACTTCTGTGAATGACTGAGGAACATGGTCTATCATGGTACATGATCCAACCCATGTTCTTGTTTGATTGTTGGGTTGGTTATTGTGCTACGATAGGCTATCAACCGAAGTCACGATCAGGAGATTTTATTGTTTCTACCTTTTAACTTATGTGAAAGTTATAGAGTACGACACGTCCCGACTCCATGTGGCACCTTTTGTCCTTATTTGGTTGTAAGGGTGCCATATGGGTTCGAGGATGTTGCACTATCCTATAATAGTAGCATAAGTATTACTATTATCAATCATTCTATCAACTGGGTTTTTAATCTTAACTCTTGTCCCCCTTTGGCGGTACTTGCTATTCGGGGCTGACCCCGCTGGTTTTGTTTGGCCAGATCTCGTAGCAGAGCCGGAGGACACGATCTTCCTTTCTGACATCCATGGTGCATACTAGGAGCATGGCGGTTCTGGGACTCGAGTGGGTTTCTTCTCCACCACTCCTGCTTATACTTTGTGCGACATTTAGCCACCGGCACCTGTTAGCCGGATTACTTGATATTTTGTGTCAGTACATAATTATAATTAAACAGACTGCAGCTGTGTATAATTTTGTACTCCTGACTCTCTGAGATAGCTAAATTATAAAGCTAGTCTCTCATGACCATTTTGATGAAGCGTCGAGGACGCCTTACTGTTTTATCTTTAATGTTCATTTAATTGCTAATGTGACTTGATTGATTGAGACATAGAACCCTGTGGGACCATAGGAGACTTGATTGTAGCATGTACCCCCTAGTCTCTCGACAGCCACGATCGTCGTATGACGTTACGTACCTCATATGGAGTAGCTGGCCTAGTCCGTCTCCGTATTTCGGTACTGGGGCGTGACACATATACCACTCAGAATCGAGTCATTCATCGCATACGTGGTATGTCATATCCCACTCGAAAATCAAGCCATTTTCCTCACATTATACTTTAATAAACAAACACTCTCTTCCGACTCACGATTTCTGCAGTGATCGTGCTTGATCACAACCGTAACTTTGATTCTATCAAAATCCGATACAACTCGGTCAATGTTCTCGTTTGCCAACATAAGTTTGGTGTACAACCGAACGATTCGTTCTATCGATTTATGATTTCAATTCTTTTCGTTGCATCTCGTGCAACGATTTATTTCCAATCTTCTTTGCACTCCGTACAACAATTAATTTGATATGCGTTGCACCACGTGCAATAATTTTACTTCCAACACGTGTTACACATCGTGCAACGATTTATTCCCGACTTTCAAAGTCAATGCCCAAATTCGTTCAACACATTCGGTATTGGCTTATCACTTTTATTTTAACGCATATTCACAATTAACTCGTTGCACTTCGTGCATTATTTTATTTCTCATTCAATATGTTATATTGCAACGACATCTCAATTAGTATTTCACAATTTGTTGCACTTGCAGCAACTAACATTTTTACGATTCGTTGCATTCAATGCAATATATCCATCGTGACTTTCTTAGCAAATATCATGTAATTTCCAAAACACATATGGCAAAATTACACGATTTGTATTAGACTTATTGTATGGAACATCCAGTGCGGCATCGAGTAGAGTTAAGAGTGATTTCAAGTGGTGGTGGGCGACTTTTTGGAATTGTAATGAAGCGAGCGTCCAGAGAAAATTGAGCCTAGAGCTCTGATACCAATTTGTCACGCCCCGACCCGGAATCACCCGAATCATCGTCCTCGCAGGGGGCGTGATGCCGCACGATCCTGGAGTTGCGCTCGTGCAAGACAAGATGACAAGTTCTTAAATGGTTATATTTTGATTCGATATTAACAACGAAAGAAAAACAGAGTATACGAAACAATTCTCTTTATTGATATCCGAAACTGAGATTACAAAGGCTTTCGATAGCCTAACAATATATGCCAGATTGGCTACAACACTCAGGTTCTCTCTTGCTCACAAAGGATTTCACCGTTCCATACATCATGCCTTCTATATCTCGGCCGCATCAATCCTGTTGCATATCCGAACATCAAGCGATCGCACGCTTCAATACGCTTCGGCATTCCAAGCCTCAATGCGTTCAACCGAAGCTCCGTCACAAGCCATCCCTTCCCTGCACCCTGCATGAAGCTGGTGGAGGATCAGTACGTTCGTCCTCGTATGTACTGATGCAAAGATCTTCTTTCCAAACCGACATTGTAGTATTTATGTTGAATCATGCAACTTAGCTTATGATCTTGCTATGTTCTCCTTAGGATCAATTTCATGGCATATTCAAAAGCGTAAAGCATGTTATTCGAATTGAAATAGGCAAGCAGGCAAGCAATCTCGTATTTGTTTTGTGGCACGACTTCTTACCAAGTCGACGCACTCGCCCTTGCACCGACGCAAGGTGAATACGCCTCATTCCTTCCCTGTCATGTTATAAGTGTATCTCTAAACAGGATCTATGTGTGCGGGACACATATGTGCCTACACTTTCAACCCATCGTTCCTTAGATATATGAAGGCCATTGGCATATCCGCGCCGGAATGGACTAAAGGAGTTCCTTACTTTCTTTTCTTCCCTTCTTTTCTCGATATTGGTCGGGCTGTCCGGTGTTTAACGGGTGGGTTGCGGTCCCAACAATCGAAACGTTCCCGCTGCATACCATCATTTGCAGCTTTTTCCATCTATAAGCGAGTGCTACTCGTCTTAAGGATGTGCGTCTACAAAGATTATTCATTTCCCTCCTAGGCCAAGCGGTTTCGGGGCGCTCCGACATTTAACCGTTTGGGGGAAACACTCGTGCACGAGTTATTATCACATTAATCTCAAGTCCATCCCATTCGACCATGCAACGCCCTTATTATTCAAACAACCAAGCATAGTCTTGAGTCCGAGACTCAGACTTTATCATCTCGCATTTCTTTCGTTATCTTTCTATGTTATTACATTTCGTACTTCATTTCAATGTTCAATGGCATTATTGTAGAAGCATGGAATTTTAGGACCAGAAATCCTATGTGCCTAAACATCACATACGCCAGGGAGCTCAGATGAAGTACTTGGCACAGCAAAGCAAAAATATAGACATTGAAAGAGGATTTTTATTTCATATAAAAGTCTATTACATGTCTAAAAAAGAGCTATACAAAGGAGAATTTCTACAAAGAAAAGACCCTAAGTCTACAGCTAGGCGCAGCAATCACCATGTGCTCTCAAAATGCGCATCTCGCCATGCGCTCTTAGCCAGGCGCATCTCTTCAGCAGCTCAGTTATGTGCATCCTCAGTTATGTACATCCCTTCAGCGGCTCAATTATGTGCATCTCTTCAGCAGCTCAGTTATGTACCGTCCTTTCAGTCAGGCGCATCATGAAGTGTCAGCATATGCGCCATCAAATGCTTCGACTAATGAAGTATTTATTGAGCAGAACGAGGGTAGGCAATCAACCCTCTAGCTGAAGGAAGAGCTCTTTAAACCAAGAAAGAGGAGAGCACCGCAATCGACCCGCGGCTAAAGGAGCAGCTTTCAACCCAACCAGAATGGGCAACACCCACTCTAGCAGGAGGAGGAGCTCTCCTAAAGCCCAAGGAAGATGATCGGAGCACCGTAATTCCGATCTGCGGCTCTTCAAGCATAACGGAGATGGGGCTCGAGCATCCCGATCTTTGGATGCAACAGGCACCTTCCGCCTGCCTCAGAAGCCCTCGACTCCGACTTTTGGATGTAACAGTCACCTTCAAGTGCATCAATGAAGACAATGCGTCGCATCTTCACCCTCGGGAGCATCTCATCAACAGAATGTGCTCGAGCAAACAAATTCATTTCGAGAGGACGTGAGAGAACGAGAAGCAAACTCTCTCCATGCCACTATTTATAGGCCGGGCAAATCAAACCCATGCGCCAAGTGTGTCACGACCCGCACCCGCTTTTCGGATATGAAGCGTGTCCAAGCCCAGCTACGCATCGAACGGACTCCAGCCTAACTCGAATACGTAAACGCTGTCAAGGCTATGGTTTACGCCAAATCATGGCAATGCAATCTATATCTCAATCCACAATAAGAATATGAAACATGAATGAACACTATGGGTTGTGGTCTGCAGCCCACTAGCATAAATGTCCGATAAGACTCTAAGGAATATAACAAGAGTCTACAACTGAAACAAGGAACATGATATCTCATGATAAGGAATGAAAAGCACGAGCGGATAATAAATCAATAACAATACCTGAATCTCGCAATGTATCATCACGTCTGCCATCCAGAACTACTAACTAACTCCATGCAATCAGCTAAACCTGAAGAGATCATCAGGTCCTCAGAGGACTAGCAAGATACATAATATACATGCCTATCTAACAGTTTTATCATGCGCAAGGAAATAAACAAGAAAGAACAAGGACAAGGCAAATAACTACGAACACAAACACGAACACGAATACGAACACAAATACGAACACGAATACGAACACTAGAACAACTACGCGTAAATGAACTGCCGGATGAACGAATACATGAGATCAATGGAAGAAATCAAACCCTCGTCCCGAGTGTGGACTCTCTGGTTTGAACTAAGCGCTAACCCTAGTCCCGAGTGTGGACTCTCTGGCTAGCTCACGGCAAGACACCCTCGTCCCGTGTGTGGACTCTCTGGTGTAAATGGTCAACCCTCGTCCCGTGTGTGGACTCTCTGGTGCCATTTGATCACGACAAACACCCTCGTCCCGTGTGTGGACTCTCTGGTGCACCAAACAACCCTCGTCCCGAGTGTGGACTCTCTGGTTGTGTACAACGAAAATCAAGGCTATGGCAGTTCACTACACGCACTCGTTCTATGACACGACTCAAGCAAGGTACGGACGAGAAACTCCAAATGTGAAACACAAGGCCAAAATATGAACATGGCTATAAACAATAAAAACAACTCCACAGAAAATAATACGAAAAGCACATGTCCATAAACAATCAAATGACTGAAAAACGAAAGAAAATGCATGTAAGTAAAACTGTAGAGGAAGGCAAGGTATACTTGCCTGGTGGTCCCTGTCATGATGTAGATGAGAATACCCCGATCTAGTTCAACCTATAATAAGCCAAGAAGGGGTTTTTTAAAATAATGGACTAGAGCTGATAAGGTGTAGATATTACCTCCAAATTAAGTTTTTATTTTGTTCATTATAAGTTCTAAATTATATTAAGTTATTTATATACCACTATAGCTAACTTATTAAATAATAGGTTTAATCATTAAATATATCATAATTAAACTACTTGTACAGATTAACTCATAGTAACATGTGTATTCATTATCTTCTTTTTCTTTAGTCCTATTAGCTAATTGTGTAATACCATTATTTGATTTAAGGCAAGTTGCAATTACTACATAATTCAGGGGGTTATATACAACTATCCCATCTTATTTCTTATGTGATTAGAGAGAAACCATGGAATCACCTCCACGTGAACAATAGAGTGGGAATTGTATGTGTATATTATTATTTTAACTTCTAGTGTTCTTCTCCCTATTAGTTTAATCAAATGCCTTTTAGAAAGAACATGGTAAATATTGTTCCTTCCTAACTCTACGTGCACAGTGCTTGAAAAGATCCTTTCTACTACTACTTCAGAGCTATATGTAAGGTGTGTGTGGACATAATTAGCATGCATAATTATCATGCATGGATGATTTCTTCTTCTATCTTCTTCTTCTACAACTTCTCAATCAATAATCCTATGTAAAAAATGTATATTATAGGAAAGATTATACCTTACCTACACCCACGACGAGGAGAGCGGAAGGCTGACGGCAAGTATCAGTGCAGCGCTTGCGACATTGTTGGGTCACGTATGGTCGTCAGCTACATCAAGGGTTGTCCCTGTTGGATCCGAAAACATCGGGGTTGGCACGACCGGCATACCAAAGCTCGACAACGCGGTGTTGCCTGGCAAGGTCGACGAAGTGGTCAATAATAACCACGCCAAGTACAGGGTCGCTGGGGTCTGCCGAGCGAGGCGGCGACCTCGGTGACTCAGTCTACTGCTTCGTTAAGACCGGCACAGGAGGCTTCCAAGCATAGCGGCAGGTCCAGAGATGTCGGGTATGGCAATGGCCAACGCGGCAGTCCGCACGCGGTGGCTAGCGCGGCGTCGGCTCATGATGGCGAGATTGGTGACCTAACCATTGGCGACGGAGAGGAGCAGCGCTTGCACTTCTCCATAACAGGGTCGACTCCACTTCGATGAGTCACGGGAAGTGATAGTTTAGAGTTCGGTATGGGGTTGGTGTAGTCGGTTTCTTGGCTGATTGGAGTGCAGGGTGGTGATGTTGGTGTGCTTGATGAAGGAAGAAGAGGTGGCCGCTGCCATCCTTGATGGAACAACAATAGGTTTAGGGTTTATGGTTGCAACTATTGTAGTGCTTTTACAGTAGTTTGGCATGGGCTGGGGATAGAAGTTTGGATGGTCTAGGCTCGAGTTGGACTTAGAACGATGATGTAATACAAGTAGGAGCTAGAGAAGCAACTTAAGGGGATTTGTTATACAAGAAGGTAAAGGGAAATAAAAGATTTAAATGAACATAACAATATCAATTAGCCTAGTATTTTAATAGTAATCCGAATTGAAGTACATATATATATATATATATATATATATATATATATATATATATATATATATATAAATTAATACGAAAATATGATTAAGAGAATACCAAAATATTTTAATAGAAATTTTAAATAATTTACAGTCGATGTGACGATAAATAATAATTTAAGAAATCGTATGCTAACATAATGTTTAAATTTCCAAATATTCCTCAATAAAGGATAATATGAATTTTCTAAAAAATATCGGGAGGGGATTTACAAAGTGGCTGGCTCTCCGAATCCTGTGCAATGAATTTGCATTAAATGGTGATGAACCTGACGCTTCGAATTCAGCCAAGTCAAATGGTGATGAACCTGACGCTTCGAATTCAGCCAAGTCAAGAACGGCTATTTAAAGCACTCGAAGAACGTAACAGTCGGGCCCATAAAGACGTATCATGCAAAAGGATGTACCGGCCAGACCGCACATCATACTGATGCGCCCATCAGCACCAAGCGCCATACGAGGATGCGCCCCATGCATCCCCATGCGCCCAGTGGAACGCCGATCGATGCGCCCACTCAACAACCCATCACCTGTCAAGAACATTAAATGCTGAAGTCTGACAGAGTTGGCAGCACGTCCTCCGAGGACTGAACAGTTGACAACTTTTTCAGAAGATGAAGCGTCACCAACGTCAGCATCATCATTGCTTTCCTCCGGCGGTTACAAGCCACGTGGCCGCCCAACCATCTCGCATGCGCCTTCGCAGCCATGCGCCCAAATCTCTGCATACGCCTCAAAAGCCGTACGCCTCAGACTTTTCTCTGATCCCTAAAGACAGAAGTAAAGTCACTACTGAAGCCCCGCATGCGCCTCAAAAGCCATGCGCCCCGACTGGTTCGTGACTCCTAAAGGTTACGAGCCAAAGTCTCCTCATGCGCCCAATCCTAGGCGCATCCTATCAGATCACTCCCCACCAAATCCGAGATCTTCGAGCCATGGACCTACGACATGCGTCCTTTGACTTGATTCAGCCTATGAAGGGGTACTAATCACCCAAGATCTCAGCAACTGAAAGATCCTCTCCATTGCTACGTGTCAGCTCGGCCGCAGCCCACAAAGGCAACAGGAAGGATTCAACTCCTTAATCAGAGCGCATCGCCCATGCGCCTCCATCAGCAACCACCACGTGGCGTCCCCGCGTACAGGCGCATCCTACATATGCGCATGAGCAGCCAACCTGCAGACTATAAATAGAGGGATCACTTCCTTCTTACGGACATACACACACATCGCATAACCATCGACATACATATACAGAGAGGCAGATACAGACACGCAACGTCTTCTTCCTCTCCGCAAGCTCCAGCACCCAGAGCAACTCAGACCTTCAGAGAACCGAGAACCGTCGTCAGATCGTCAACGGAGTCAACGCATTATCACTCGCTCCATCGGCACAAGGGACCCAGATAAACAAAAGTATACTCCTAGGACTACGTCTATGTCCTACATTGTAACACTGTTCTGTTTGTAATTGAAATTTACAATCAAAAGATTTTAATGGCAAACAAGCTGACGACTCTGCTGGGGACCTCTTTCTCCTCTACCGAGAACGCTGTGTCGCAATCCGACGACGTGAAGGTGGGCTCCTCCCACAAGACGCTGGTCGTACACCTCAATCAACAGACGTATGAGGAGTTCATCTCTGAAGGCAGTACGAGTCATTCGAAGCGGCTGTCGAAGAAGACTCGCCAAGTCTGGGTGCGCAAGGTCGACGCCTCTGGCACCACCACCGAAGGGGATGCGCCAATGCAGTCTTCCCTTCCCGATGACGTCCTCAGCAACCAAGATGCGCCCACCGGTGCAGCGCATCTCTCGGGGAAACGTGCGGCTGACCACATCTCCCAGCCATCTCCCTCTCAGGCGAGGAAGATGCGTCGACGGAGCAGGGGCACAGCTAATGCCCCGCGCATCACCTCTGATGCGCCACAGAAGGTCTCTATCTTTGACAGACTCACTCGCTGTAGTGGCGAAGAGAATTTGGACTCTGAGTACTATGCACCCCAGCGGGCTGGTACGAAGAAGTCCAAGGCAGCACGGGCCATGCGCCTCAACGTGCTATGCCGGCAGCAAATCAGAAGCATGCGCTCACAATCATGCGCGCTGCTGATGGTAAGCTGTATAAGGTCGACTCGGGTGCTTCTGCGCCAGAAATGAGTCGACCTTCAAAGTCCTTGTCTCACTTGGGCGCATCTGTTGCGTTCGTAACCAAGTTGAGCAAGGCAAACCCTGTGGTCTTGAACTTCCGTACCTCCACTGGTTGTGCGTCTGAGGTTCGTTCAAGTCACTGTAAATGTTGTTCCCCCACTACTGATCTGAGCGCCTATTTGGTGTTGGATCAGGGGGCGCAGCATTCACCTGACCACCCCGGCGCTTGGCTTTTCTTGCGCCTGATAGGGGTGCGAAGGTGGCACTCTCCTCCAACGATCTGCCTAACGTGATCACTCACAAACATTGATCAGGAGAGTCGACTGACAAGCATAATGTGCCCCTCACAGGGCACACCTGTGCTGTAGTCACCATCAACTGCTGTTGCAAGGCAGCAGTTCTACCAAGACAGTCGGTGTTCCAGCGGCTGTAATCATCAACACCCCTCCGACGTCGCCTAAGGAAGAAGGTGTCAATGAAAGAGGAGCCAGAACTAAAAGTTGCTTCATGCAACGTAATCTTTAACTCCTCGTCAGTCCGAAAGGCGACTGGCAATTCCTCGTCCTCGTCCAAGAGCCAGCCGAAGAAAACCAAGACAACTGTCCCGTCCTCCGGAGTGTTCGAAGGCACTCGGGGGAGAAAGAAGATCTTGGAGGAAGCTGGGGTAGTCAAGCCCTTGTTGATCCTCCTTCTGAAGACGAAAATATCCTCTAGAGCACAGCTGGGGTGGAAGTCAGCCTCCCGGATGTAGCTGGGGGTAGTCTAGCCCCTGTGGATCTGCGTCTCGAAGACGAAGAAGTCCTCCAAGACAGAACTGGGGGTAATCAGGTCCTCGCGGATACTTCTCCCGAAGACGAGGGTGTCCTCCAAAACATAGCTGGGGGTAGCCAGGAGGAAGCTCCAGGAGAGGCAACTCCCCTACAAGAGAGCGAGGCCGAAAGCGAAGCCTCAACTGATCCATCCGACTCCAGCTGTGTCATGATAGTATACATGACTGGGGGTGATACCGAGCCGGATGCGCCGCCAGCAGACCTCGTCCAGCGCATGGATACCCTGGAGGGAGGACTCAAAACCCTCTCTGCCTCTATGCAAACACTGACTCAAGCAGTGTTTGAGATACGGTCAGCTTTGGCCAGGGCACCTTCTACCGGTCCTGACCCAGGGGCCAATGGAGAATCAAGTGTACCCCTTCACGGGTATCCTTGGATACAGATCGCCGCGAAGCACCTCGGACGTCGGAGCCATCAAATGCTCAACTTCAGGCTGTACCACCTTTCCCGACTCCCAGCTCCACGGAAGACGTGGTGGAGATGATCAGGGACTTGCGCGAGCGCTTTGAGTCCAAGAACAGACAAGAGGAGCGCCAGAAGATGGGGATCCCCCAACCTTATCCCCTCGAATAGAACAAAGTAGTTTATCCTCCTAAGTATAAACCATAAACATTGACGCCGTACGATGGGAAGGACTCTCCGCGTCGCTATCTGACGTACTTCCAGTCCCAAATGGGACATCTCCCGAAGGAGGACGTACTTACCAGCATATTTGTCGGAGCACTGAAAGGAGTGGCGTACGACTGGTACTGCAGCCTCCCCAATAACTCTATATCTTCCTTCGACGACTTGACGCGTCTCTTCCTCGACCGTTTCTACGACGGCGGGAAGGACATGATAATGGCGTCCCTCATAGAAATACGCAGAAAGAAAAGGAGACAGTTCGAGTATTCATCGAACGCTTCCGGCAGACCTGCTTCAGACTGCCCCCGGGTATGCCAGAACATGCACTCCTCTCCTCCTGCAGCATGAACATGCTGCATGCAGTCAAACTCTGGCTCAACTCTACTCCTCCTCCCGACTGGAGTTCCTTGATCATCGAAGCCGAAGCAGCAGAAAAGAAGGCGTCCAATGCTCGCCTTCTAGGAGTTAGTTTCCCTGCCTTTGAGGACAAGGGGAAACGACCTGCAGCCAACAACCCGGGACGAGAGACGAAGGGAAAACAGGCATTGACTGTCAATGCCTCAAAAGGTGTATCAGTGCCTACTCAGAAGCCTCCACTTGCACCAAGGCCAAAGGAGGTTTATTCTTTCAACGATGAAGACACCCTGCAACTCTTCGAGATACTGAAGCAGGGTGAAAAGATCAAGTTGCCCGACCCAAAGCGTTCCGACGAGGTTGGGAAAGTGGACAATTCGAGGTACTGTCACTACCATCGGTTTGTCGGACATCCAACTAAGGACTGCTACGTCCTCAAAAACTACATCCAGCGCATGATCAATGCGGATGTTATCTCCGTCGACTACGAGGAGAAAACGGTCTCGGCCAACCTGGTGTCACTCCAATTTGGCACCTTGCTGCCAACCACAACACAAGATGGCGTCGTTCCCATCCCAAAGGCGACAATGGAGGTGGTCAATCTACCACCTACTCGTGACAACGTGAGTGGACTCATCCCACTCACCACATCTCGGAGAGAGGTCTTATGGGTTCACCCTGATCTCGTCTCCGAGGTTACTCAACCGGAGGTACGCTCTGCCTCCAAAACCAAAGGCATGAAGATCAAGTCTTGCCGCATGGTCTCTTCCTCTGCGGAAGAGGCACTTTCCGTACAGACGCGTTCACACCAGAACGCCCAACCCGACGAAGCTGCCGTCGAGGTGGTACCTTCTTGTACCGTCCCTGCTGCCCAGGAAGAGGGCCCATCTAAGCCCCCAGCAGCCAATAAGCAGAAGCATGTAGAGGCCCGCTTCGATAAGCCTCTACGAAAGGAGAATGCTTCGGGGCTAGCCAATCCCCACAACTTTGACATACTGGCACAACTGGCCAGTACTCCTCCGCCTATCTCTGTTTGAGCTCCTTCGTCTTTCCAAGGACACTCGTAAAGCTCTCTGTGAATCCCTGAAGGATGCTGAGTCCTTCATCAGTCAGGTCAAGCAGCCTGAGGATACTCCGGCTACATGTGTGCACTGTCATTGTGCGGATGAAGTTATCCCCAACATAACCTTCACCCAAGACATGATGCTCAAGCACAACCGACACAACAGGCCTCTGTATTATACAGGATATATCGGTTCCGTCAAGGTGAAGCGGATTCAGATCGATCCGGGGTCTTCCCTCAGCATCATTCCGAAGACGCTGCTCTCAACACTGGGGATCCCAATGTACCGACTGGCGCCTTCCAACACAACAATCAGTGGCTTCAATGCTAGCAAAAGCGAGCCACTGGGCAAAATACGGCTAAAGTGTCATATCGGTAACCTCAGAACCGAGGTGACTTGCTATGTCGTGGATGCCGATGTCAACTATAATCTCCTACTGGGTCGTCCGTGGCTGCATGAGTACATAGTGGTACCATCCACACTCCACCAATGTATGAAATACGTGTCCAATAATGACATAATCCGGACGAAGTTTGCGGACATTGACCCTTTCAAGGGGGTTGAAGCCTACTTCACTGATTTCACCTTGTACAAGTCACCTGACGAGGAGGAAGCCAATGATGCTGACGATAAAGTAGAAATGGCAGCAGAGCCCGACATGAAGCCAGAGATGATTCTCGACGCTCCTTTAAAAATTTGACTCAAGCCAGAGATGAACATCAAGCTACCTGGAAAAGCACCAACTGCTCCAGAGATGAACATCAAGCTACATGAAGCCAGAGATGAACATCAAGCTACATGAAGCCAGAGATGAACATCAAGCTACCTGAAAAAGCACCAACTGCTCCAGGTAGAACACCTACTGAAGCTCCCTTGAAGATACGGCTCAAGGGAAAGCCACCTCAAACATCGGCTCCCCTTGTGGCAAAACTACAGGGGAAGGCACTAATCACCGGAGGCACAGTTGAGGCACCTCTGAAGGTGCATCTTAAGGGCAAGCCGCCGTAATCATCTGTCTTATCCAAGCTGCCGGAGAAGGCCCACATAGCCCTCTCGGACCCCAAGATCAAAGCTGTGGTGGACTCTCCCGATCCAACCCCAGTACTCACAGATGAAGAGTTAGGGGAATATATCTCTGCTGATGTAGATGCACCCTCTCTGGACAATGTAATCCCGCGGGACAAAATCTCGTGTTTCATCAATAATAGAGTGTCTTTTAATTATTCTAGTCTTCCACATTGGAATGCCATGTATACATTAGATAACGCTCTACGGTCGTTGTAAACACAAATAACGACCGTCCATCATGTAAATCGAGTAGTCCCGTCCCAAGGGGTCTGTTTTATAGTCCCACCGCGGAATCGAGACGAAGAATCCATCATCTTCGACAAAGTCGAGCGTCATCAAGACCTCCCGCCACTCGAGCAAGAACCAGATACCGGCAGAATACAAGTCTATCGGTACGTGGACAAGGCAAAGTACCTCATCCAAAAGATGGGTTACGACCTAAAAAGCAACAAAGGCCTAAACTACGACAAGGGTCGACGTCTTCCTCTCCGGCTTCCAACACCTAAAGGAAAGCCGCAGGACTACTATCATCGAACTCGACGGGGGTGGGCTATGTCACGCCGCCGTCAACTCCAGAGAGCTCGGAGGCAGAAGATAGAACATTCTTATTCATCCGAAGCATCAACTTGGGATTTCGATACCAGTATCGGATCAGTCTTCAAGAAAGTGCTATCAGCCAACATGGCATCTGCACAATCTCAAGAAGATGAAGGCGAAGACCAGACGCCAGAATTCTTCGAAGAAGAACCCTGGGCTTAACGCCTAGGAGAACAGTGGGAGTCTCGTTTTGAATTACGCAAACCCCCTACCGAAGACGAAGTCGAGCAGATCGACCTTGGGGATGGATCTTCTTCCAAATTCATCTTCATCAGCAAAAGCCTAAAAGAAGAAGACCGCAAATCTTTAATCCAGCTGGCTAAAGAATATATCGATGTCTTCGCCTGGAGCTACGAAGATATGCCGGGACTTGATCCCCAGATCGCGATGAATAGGCTTAACATCTTACCTGATGCCAAGCCTATAAAGCAACAACAGCGACGTTTTCGTCCTGACATAATGAACGCTATCGATCAAGAAATAGACAAACTCCTGACCAGCAGATTTATTCAGGAAGAACAACACCCGGATTGGGTGGCCAACGTCGTCCCTGTCACCAAGAAGAATGGGAAGATACGAGTCTGTATCGACTTCAGGGATCTCAATACTGCTTGCCCGAAGGACGAGTTCCCACTTCCAATCACCGACGTGATGATCGACAACACATGTGGCTTCGAACGCATGTCCTTCATGGACGGGTATTCAGGCTACAACCAGATCAAGATGTTCTCCGATGACGCAAAACACACGTCATTCAGGACTCCGAAAGGGGTTTTCTGCTACACAGTAATGCCTTTCGGCTTGAAGAACGCTGGTGTGACATACCAACGAGCTATGAGCACCATCTTCCGTCAGCATCTTCGCAAGACAGTCGAATGCTATGTTAATGACATCGCAGTCAAGAGCCGTCTCAAAGGAGATCACCTACAAGACCTTAAGACAGTCTTCGATCTCTTGCGAGCGCATCAACTCAAGATGAACCCCGCTAAATCCTTCCTTGGGGTTTCTAGCGGAAAGTTCTTGGGCTTCATTATCACGGCGAAAGGCATTCATGTCGATCCCGAGAAGACCAAAGCCATCCTTGACATGGACCCTCCGAAGAACCTTCGAGAACTTCGAGGCCTGCAAGGGCGTCTGGCATACATCCGGAGGTTTATAGCAAACCTTTCCGGAAAATGTCAACCCTTCACCCAGCTCATGAAGAAGAGTCTCTTACGTCTGGATAGAGGAATGCCAAAAAGCTTTCGACGACATCAAGGCTTACTTGACGAGCCTGCCAGTCCTGGTGGCACCCGTCGCCGGCAAATCATTTCTCCTCTACGTCCGTACCATGGATCATTCCCTCGGCGCTCTGCTTGCTCAGAACAACGATACAGGCTATGAGCAAGCTATCTACTACCTCAGTAGAATACTGATCGGGACCGAACACCGGTACAACCCCATTGAAAAAGAGTTTGGCTTTGGTATTTGCCATCCAGAAGACTCGTCATTATGTCTCGGGCCAGACAATTCATATCATTTCCCGAGTCAATCCACTCAGAGTTCTCATGACGAAGCCAGGGTCATTAAACTCCCGGCTAGCTACGTGGGCAATCTTGTTAACACCATACAACATGGTGTTCGTTCCACAAAAAGCCGTCAAGGATCCGGCTCTGGCCGACTTTTTAGCTGCACACCCCATCCCAGAGTCTTCCAGACTCTATGAAGACATCTCGGATGAGGTCCAAGAATCAAACGTCACCGAAGAAAGCTCCGTCTGGCGGATGTTTTTTGATGGCGCTTCAAGAATAGGCCCCAAAGGCCAAATCATCGCAGGAGTGGGGGTAGTCTTAGTCTCCCCCGATCAGCTGGTCATACAGCGTGCCTACTTCCTTTCGAAGCCGTACTCCAACAATGTTGCCAAGTATAATGCGCTCATCATGGGATTCCAGCTGGCGCAACAGCTGGGGGTGGATCATCTGGAAGCCTACGGCAACTCAAAACTCGTCGTTAACCAGGTCAGAGGGCAATACGAAGTTCCCAATGAAGATCTGATTCCTTACCATGAAGTTGTATTGAACATCATTTCAACCTTCACCAAGTTCTTCATCGAACATGTACCTCATTTACAAAATTTGGAGGCTGACGCTCTGGCTGGCCTCGCAGCCTCATTGGCAGCACCCTTCGGGACTCAACACTACGTCACGGTAGTTGGTCGAGACTTGGTCTGTCCTAAAAACAACCTATGCTCACAAATGGCCCATGCCATGTCAACAAGTGCTGGTGTTAATGTCCGAGACTGGAGATTTCCGTTCATCGACTTCGCTGTCTACGGAATTCTCCCAGAGGACCCGAAAGAAGCCGTCTCAGTTAGGAGGCGCTCCCTTCGATTCTATTACGATACAGCTACTAAAATGCTATACCGATGCTCCTACGATGGACTTCTCCTTCGATGTTTGTCCAACGAAGAAGCAGCCGAAGCCCTTCGAGAAGCTCACGATGGAACCTGCGGGGCCCATCAACCTGGCCCTAAGTTGTAGGATCGACTGCGATGCATGGGCTACTACTGGCCAACCATGGCAGCCGACGCTGTCGACTATGCTAAAAAGTGCCATGCGTGCCAGCTTCACGCTGACTTCATCCATATACCGTCAGAACCACTACATCCTACGGTCGCCTCCTGGCCCTTCGAAGCCTGGGGCATGGATATTGTAGGACCGATCACCCCTCCTTCATCGTGGGGACACCGCTTCATCCTAGCCATCACCGACTACTTCTCCAAATGGGCAGAAGCAGTTCCACTGGCGGAAGTGAAGAGCTCTAGGGTGATCAGCTTCATCAAGCACCATGTCATCTACCGTTTCGGGGTACCTCGGAGGATTATCCACGATAACGGTCCTCAGTTCATCAGCCATGTTTTCAGCAGATTCTGTGACAAGAATCGCATTCAAAACATGGCATCAACCGCCTACAATCCGACAGCAAACGGATTGGCCGAGTTATTTAACAAGACTATCGTCAAGCTACTCAAAAAGGTCGTGTCATCCAACAAACGCGACTGGGACGAAAAACTCGGCGAATGCCTTTGGGCCTACCGCACAACGGTATGGACCCCAACGGGCAACACACCATTCTTCCTGGTCTATGGGAGCGAAGCGGTACTGTCTCTCGAGATCCAGATACCCTCACTCCGTGTAGCAATCACAAATCAACTCACAGAAAAAGACAATCAACGTCACCGTTTACGAGAATTGGAGGCACTTGACGAAAAACGTCTCCTAGCTCAACAACGCATCGAACTCTATCAAGCCCGTATATCACAGGCTTTCAACAAGAGGTCAAGCAGAGGACTTTCCAAGTAGGCGACCTGGTTCTGGCAGTCAGAAGGCCGATGGTGTTGACTCACAAGACACCAGAAAAGTTCGAGCCCAAGTGGGAGGGACCTTTCATCATAGAGACGGTATACTCAAACGGTGCTTACCGCCTCGCCAAACCCAATGGAGACTTGTTCATGATGCCCATCAACGGCAAGTTCCTAAAGAAGTACTACTCTTGACATCTTTCAGACATGTACTTCCATCTCCACCCAACAAGGGAGTCTGTGGACCCAATCATCAGGGCTCACATACAGTTCCTTATGCTTCCGGAACCCAGCTGTTCCGTGGCATTCTCCAGCATAAGAACAACCACGTCCACATTACCTCTGAGTTGTTCCCCTACAAAGCGGGATCTTACACTCCGTAAGACTGTGCTACCCCACCATGTTTACCACGTCCATATTACCTCTGAGTAAACATCCCGTACAGACAACCCCTGTGTTGCCGTACATTGATCGCAGAACTTCCACGTCCACATTACCTCTGAGTAGTTCCGCGTATCCTCCAGAGTCATTCCTACCACGTCCATAACACCTCTGAGTAGGAAGATTCTATCATTTGAATCCCATATTTGCCACTTCCACATCACCTCTGAACAAACATGTCGGTTCTCTCGAACTTATTATCTGTACCTAAAAACTAAGGTACGTAAAAGATAATAAGTCCACACAAATCATCAAGTTCATGACAGCAAAAATGAACGCACTACCAAAAACTCTGTATTCTTTATTCAAAAGTAAAGGATTACACCCCCAGCAAGAGTTACAAATTACAAAAAGAGAGATTACAATCCCTAAACCTCCCCGGGGTTGGCCGAAAGCTCTTCAATCCGCCGCCTCAAGTCTGTCGCCCGAGTCTCTACGGTCGCCAGGACCCGGCGTTCGGCTTCTTGATGCATCATTTCTATGGCCTCAGAAGAAGTATCATCCTCATGCTTCTCGTCCAACTGTTGCAGCCAGGGTAAGAGCCCGGCGGGTGAAAGCTGTTTCCTCCTCCTTAGATGCTACATGTTCAGCCTGGACTCGCTCAGCATCTAATAAAAGTTGGGCCCGCTGGTCTTCAAGGAGGCGAATCTTGGCATCAACCTCCGCTATACTAGCGCCCAACGCAGCTCGCAACTCCACCTTCTCCTGCGTGGACTAAGACAACCTCTCCACCGCGGCCTCAGTTTCAGCCACCTCGCGTTCCCAGACGCCCACGGTGGCCTGATAAGAGGACTCAGTCTAAGCAATCAACTTCTCCTTTTCTGCGTCTATCAGGGCGGAGAGATCATTTCGCTGGATATACTGAAACTCGGAAAGCAGCTGGTCCAGCTCGGCCACCGAGGCCTCCAGAATCTCGACCATATGATCATGGCCCTGGTGGGAACGTATCAGACTGATGTGAGGGAGTGCCAGGGTTTTTGCCGTCGTGAAACTCCCATTGGCATCCATCACTGCCGATACGCCTCTCTGCAGCATCTTATACACCGCCTCAATAATAAACTTCATATACTCATCTGCATCCGCCAGCACCTGCGACGTCATAGCAGGAGTTGGAGGAGCTGCTCTAGACAGCAGACCGGAAGAGGGCCCGCCGGCTTCAACCTGCGAGGCTGAAACCTCAACATCAACGGACTCTTCCTCAACAGGGGCTTGACTACTAGCCCGAGGAGCCAAAAGAATAGAAGGAGCCGAGAGAGGCGTCGATATCATACCCCAAGTAGAAGGAGCAACAGAGGGTTCCAGCAAACCCTTACCCTTCTCAAGCTCGGAGGGACCACCGACGTCAGGGGCTACCTCATCCGTCTCCACACTATCAGCAGGCCGTACGGGACATTCCCCCTCCGGCAGAGCAACGAGATCATCACTTGTTTCCTGACTCGGCTCCCTTGGAGTCAGGATGGGCAGACGAGTCTCACTTTCACCATCAAACCCCTCCGCAGGGATAGAATCTGCCACTACCTCCCGGTCGGCAGCCACCTCAGCCTCCGCTACTGAGTCTGGGGTAGGGCTCGGCAACGCTGCAGCCGACCTCCCCTCATTATGACAAGGAGGGGAATTAACCCTCTCCTCTGTTTCAATCACGTCTGTTGCCCCCGCAACAGACTCACGCATCTCTGGAGGAACGTCATCTGAAGACGACGAACTCCACTCCACTTCCTCATCTGGAAGTCCCGTGTCCGCTGGACCCTCAACGTCCAAGGCCCCCACGGCGGCTTGCACCATCCCGGGAACTGCTTCAACCTCAGCTTCCCTTCCAACACAATCTGGAGATACTGGAATCTCCACAACAACGACATCGTCTGGGTTCTCCTTCACAGGAGACATCACAATCGGCGGAATACGCTCTTCAGATGAGCTCGCCACCTCCTTTGGTCTACTGGCACCAGATTTTGGAGTACGGGGTCTCCTTTTTAGCGGCTCCTACAAAAAAAAAGCATAGGTCACAAGATGTCGAACTTAACCAGACTATATGGGACATCCTTACCTCCGCAGGTGCTGAGTCTGATGACACTGTCGGTGACAATGCCTTCTTCTGCCTCTTTGGCGCAGAAGAGCCAGCCTCGGTATCAGCATGTCTTTTCGGTTGATCGACTGAGGGCTCTGCCTGACCCCCCGTGGATACGGCAGGAGTACCTCAAGAACCCACCTCTGGCGGACGGTATGATCGAGCCTTCGCCAATATGTTCCCGGTCACCGCTAACTGGGTGCCGGCAATGAGACCGGTCTCCCTATCACATCCGGGAGGCACGCCATTCATAACACATTAAAATTTGGCGGCCGAGAAAAGAATCGGCGGCCGCGGATTCTGGACGGGCAGCGTAAAGCGAGCTCCGGTACATCCGGCATTGTAGTAATGCCAAGCTCGTGCACCATCCAACAAACTTCCAGTATACCCCAAGTTAATACTGGGATTATCCAACATCGACTGAGCATAGCCAAATTGTCGTACAAAACGGCTCGGCAAATACGGTTCCAGGTAACACTGGTTCCTATTCCGGTACACCAGATGGGACGGCCGGATACTTTACAACCAGCAGAATTCCCATGGAAGCAGAGTGGTGGCATCTTCACCCGAATCCATTAAGTCTTTGTTGGCCTCAAAACCCGAAAAGACAGGACCAACTTTGGTGATCTTCCACCCCTGAAGGTGGGATAAAACTTTCCTGCAAACAGGAACACCAGCATGCAACCAGCTCCTCTGGTAGAAACGGCGGAGGAATGCATCTCCGACCCTGTGGTCTTCTTCCGAGCCCGGACTCATCACATTGGGATGGTGTAAAATTAACCACCCCATCAAATAATGAAACGGCAGTTCGACACGGGGGAAGTTGTCATTCCTACCTCGTTCATAAACCACATTTCCCGTAAATTCTCGTAAACCTCGCAGCAGGTTGCACACCATTGCGGGAAGTAGAGCCAGGCGTCGGCCAAAAACCAACTTCACAGCTGGCAGAATTAGATTCTGGGTCACCCTCTCCACAGAGCCTGACCCGCTCGAGAAGACATAATCCCGAAGCCAAATCATCAGATACGCAGCTAACACTGCTTTTGACGACATCCGATGAGTAAGGTGCCAGAAACAGCTATAGGAGCGTTCGTCCGACTGCCGATCCTCGTTTTCTCGGGGATTCTTCTCACTTAACCTGCTCATTTCGGAGAGCACCACGCTACTGGAAAGCGCTGGCGGAGTGGTAAACTGAGAGGGATCCTCCTTGTCTTGCTTAAAGACGTCTCTCCAAGCGGTCACATGAGGCTGTGACCCGCCCTTATCCTTCTTCTGCATATAATAATGATGACTCGCCACTTCCTTGAAGACGGCCATCATCTCCTCGGCTTTGTCCTCCAGGACTTGGAACCCCTCGTTGGTCGGGAAGTATTCCTCATAAGGTTTTGATCCCCAAGGGAGCTTTGACACCTCGTACATTTCACGAAGTGCGAGTCCCAGCTCCCCCACCGGAGTGAAGAAAGTCCCGGTCTGGGTGTTAAACATCTCCAGAAGTGCGAGGAACATATGCCTGTTAATGTCGACGCCTGCCTGAGTAGCACGGATTGCGGCAGTCAGCCCAATCTCTCGGAGTTCGGTTTGAAACCGCGACAAAATCTGTAATGTCCCAAATTTGTGATACGTATTTAGTGTACGTATACGTGTTTTGGACCCCTATTTTTATTTATTCATGGTTATCTTGGTTTATTTTGCATTGGCTTGGTTTTATTGGCATTGATAGTTTAATTGGTTTTAATGGTTCATTGGTTTATTTGGGCTTGGTTTATTCCTGGTTTGGGTTGGCTTGGTTCGGTTTGGGATTGCTCTTGGTTCATCATGAACCAAGGGTGAACCCTCTACCTACCACCACCACTCATATTTATTACCTATTCTTCTTCTCTCTCTTTATTAATCTCTTCTTCTTCTTCCATTTACTCCCTTCACCTACTAGAGAGAGAAGAGAGGTCTAGGCAAGTGCAACTTGCTTCCACAAGAGAGCTCATTTTTATTGTTCCATTAGCTTTTCCTCATGTTTCTAAGACACATTAGAACTTGTCATTTTCTATTTTGAAGCTTTGATTTTTGTAGATCTAGAAATTAGTTATTTTCAGATTTTGTTGGTTTTTATCTATCAAACTTCTCTGTTTTTAAGTTTTGATAGTTCTATGTTGTAGAGAATTTTATTCTACCCAATTTTCACCTTTGAAAAGTTATATTTGGACTTATTTTGACCAAGTTATGGACTTTTGAAGCTTTGGGTTCAACCATGGAGTTTCTGCTGATTTGGAGAAGACAGTGAGCAGTGTGCACGAGCTTTTTAGCTTGTGCCACTGAGCTGCGCGCGCTCTTTAGCGCAGCGCAGTCTGACTCATATGCTGCCTTTTGGAGGCGTATGTCTTGCATACGCTGCCTTGATAGGGAGTCGTATGGACCTCATATGCTGCCTTGATGAGGAGTCGTATGGACCTCATACGCTGCCTTAATGAGGAGTCGTATGGACCTCATACGCTGCCTTGATGAGGAGTCGTATGGACCTCATACGCTGCCTTGATGAGGAGTCGTATGGACCTCATATGCTGCCTTGATGAGGAGTCGTATGGACCTCATACGCTGCCTTGAAGAGGAGTCGTATGGAGTACACTACACCATAATAGGCGATTACCCACGGTTATTACCGTGACAATTATTTTCGTCACGGTAATAACCGTTACGAGTGAGGCGTGGTTAATATTTAGTCACGGTAATAACCGTGACAAATATTTTTTTTTGTAACGGTTATAACCGTGACAAATATTTGTTTTGGTCACGGTTATAACCGTGACAAATATTTGTTTTGGTAACGGTTATAACCGTGAGAGAAGTTCATATATGTGACGGTAATAACCGTGACGGATAGGTAAAAATTGTGACTTAAATTTAACTTGGTCACGGTAATAACCGTGATAAAAATCTTTTATTTTTGAAAAAAAATAGTTTTTCCTTCATATTACCAGAATGTGAACCACTAAAACTGTAAGCTTTTTTATTTAGACAGTACATTTCATGTTTAATACCAGCATACAATAGATTTTTTAGTAGAGATGAATGATGAACAAAAAGACGTCAAAGTCCATTGGATGAACAATGTCCTAAAATCATCTCCGATGATGGAGGTTCATTGAAATACAATAGTTCTATGTTAATATTTGTCTCGATCACAATTTAGTATAAATGGGGGGTCCAATAACAATTATACAGAGTAAAGTGATAGGAAAAAAATGTGAGGACTTGTTCAGCTTCATTCTGAACTCATACTCGATTTCAGCCCGAGCTATGGCTGGCTCTCCACTACCTTCGCCAAGTTTGCAGGAGAATCCTTCGAAGAGTCTTTCACTTGCTATGGTGCCTTGGCATTGATGCTGGCAATGAAAAGAATGGAATGCTAGTGATGTGACATTAATGACATCATGGTTTTATTTTACCCAACTAGGGTGAGTATCCTTACCGATCCTCTCTTTTCAAGGAACTATTTGAGAGATGCTTTCCTTGCCATGGGAAGATCTGTTATCAAAGAAACGTAATAAATTTAGTTCTTAGAAGGCATATGGTAATTGGGCATTTTCACTAATGGTAATTGGGCATTTCCAGCAATATTCAAGATGTCACATGACAAGTACTAAAAAAAAACTTCTCTAACATTTACCATGGAGAGCATATTTGAGGATAGAACCTTATAGCATATGAAATAAAACATCTATATCCAAGTTAATATGGCACAATTTTCAAATGGAATGATCTATACATTCTGGATTCAGCAGAACCACAAAAAATGGCAAATGATAACAATCTTTTAGTGATGGTTGATATTATTAACATGATACAAGAGAAATCATATTTGAATGACCTGGGAAGACCTTGCTAAAAATTGCATCATTTGTTGATACATATATCAATATATTTAAGCCAATGGGAATCAATAAAACAGACCTGGGATCCATGTTGATCACAAACAACTAATCTGGGAACAGGGAATCAATCCTTAATGATCATTTGTGCATCATCCTGTGGAGCTTGCAATAGTTGAGCAAATGCCTGTAAATGAGTAGACAACCAAATGCCCAAATAAGCTTGTCTAATAGTGAAATCTTTCTGGTAAGGGGAAAAAAGAAAAAAAATTAGGCCTCTGTAAGGCTCTCTGGTCAATATACTCCAACCAATCTACACTCTTGTATCAAAATTTGCAACATTGTCCCAACTTGTTAGAGACTTAATACTGACTGGTCTTGAGGGATATTGAAAGGTTTCCACAAAAGTTCATAAGCTTTGACTGAACCGACATAAATGCAAGTTCTCCTTACTGCCAATCAGCTTTTTCACAGAAGGCCTTCCCATATATGCTTAACCAGACAGCCATCTAATAAATGGGTAAAGTGGGCCGTGTTGGGTGGTCCTTATAATAAAGGGTTCATTTTCGGACTGAAGTTATACTGGTCGAAGACAAAGGAGTCCGGTTTCAATTGACCCTCGACCTGTAAATTGAATCCAACCATACTCATTGCCAATCCTATGAGCAGAAGCTTACAGTCACCAAGCTACCTGATGTTCTGGCTGATTCTGGTACCCCATATTCCGCCACTGAGCAACTGTTGTACCATGAAAAATAATAGCACTGAAATATGCATCAAGCAGAAGTATACGGTCTGCTGCTATAGATGCCACATCTAGCAGTGCAGGTGATGGAGGTGCACTAAAAGAATATGAAAGCATGAAGGCTGAATCATGACAACAGAATTGGTGACGCTTTCTCGGTTCAACAACATACGAAAATAAGCAGTCTCATCGGGACTGTTATTGAAAACCTGTGATAAGAAAGTGTGTTATTAAAATTGTAGTTAACAACTATTAAGATCTCGAAAACAATGAAAGAATACCTGTACGAATTGTGATCTTCTCAAATTAAACATAAACTGCGGGAATATGAAAATTTCGGATTTATAATAAATGAAGAAGGGTCATCTTTTCGATAGTCACCAAATCGTGAACACAAGCGAATGAGGGATCTGTCCAACCATCGCGTTGCATCAAATTCTTCCTGTTAAATTGAGAAAAAAATAGTTCACAATTACAACGTAGTTTATATGATAAACAAAAGGATAAAATCTATTGTTTAAGTATGTTTTATTTTCTTTTGATTAAGGTACGGCCACCCACTGGCCCCAACGGGTCTTGAACCCAGGATTTCCCCTTCCAACCAAAAATCTCAGCTACTGGGCTGGTCTTGGATAAACATAGATGCACTCTTACAAATTTCAACATAATCAGAGTGTAGGATTTCGGTAGAATTTCAATACCTGCCAGTAGTAAGCTTCTGATCTAGCCAAAGTCTATAGAGGAAAAGTTTTAACTTTTAGGTTTTTTATCCCACGGAAATGGTTTGCTTATATTTTGTAATGTATATATTCTGAATCTTAAAGTATATGCCAATACTTGTTTATTTGGTTGTTTTCTCTGGAAGTGTGTTGTTTCATGATCCAAGATTTTGATACGTTTGGTCCAGGTAGGGTCTATCTCCATGCAATATGGAAAAAGCTCCACATACTTAACACATGTCGACAATTGAACAGGGCCTGGCTTTAAGTGTTTGTGCTTCATAGATTATTAGTTTATTATATTTATGAAGGTCTAGGTTGTACAATCAACTATTGAATACTCCATACTAGTATATTCCTAAACTAGTAGTACTAATACTCTTATCACCTAGCCTAAAATTGTTTACAGTAACCTGACAGGCTAGGAATTTTTATTAATTATTTTTGCCTATTTGTATTTTATGTTGTCATGAACCAAACAGTTAAAAGATAATTATTAAAAGAATGAGCTAATTAGAGTTAGACCCTGGATTTTATACCGCTTAGAGTTTAAGTCATGACTTGTCCAATTAGAAAGTTTTGATCCTAGATTTTTATTTTTATCAATCAGAAAATAAAAATAAAATGTATTGCATGGTATATAATGAGCACATAAAAGAGAAACAAACGTTTACCATGCAGAAAAACAGGTAACGAGCTTGAGAAGAGGCTAGCATAGTTGATCCATGGTGAGCAATAGATCCAATGGGAATTCCGCATGCAGAGTTTCCCTCCACTGAGGACATAATTCAACAACCTGCAAGTATAGAGTCGACATAGTTATTGGAGATAAAAAGCACTTTAATGCCTTTGGGCAGAAAAAGCCTACTCAAGGATGCTTTAATGCATTGCAATCTATAGTTTTTGTCGAGATTTGGATTTTTGCGATGCAAAAATGTTTGACATCTCCTTCGAAGATGTTGTAAATTAAGATCAGACACTTCCTATTATAAACCTGTCCTAAATTTCTAAGTTTCTAGATTCTAAAATATCAAAAACTAGGTTACAAGGAATAATAATTAAGCTAAAGTTAAAAAATACGTACTATGTGATTGTTCAAAAACTAAATTACAATCAATCACTCCCAGCTAGAGACCACCAGAATCCTTATTGATCCTCAGATACCTTTCCAATTTTTGGTGTTACAATACATGAACAAGCCAAAGCATACCATGGGGTGTCCTCTCTAAAGGCAAACCAGCATATACTCAACCCAAGCTCGGCGCCTTTCAAACTGGACGCCACTTCTAGGGCCGATGCAACCAAAAGGCAATACTGGAATCAGATTTCCTGAAACTTCCACGTCACAAAAATGCATCAACCATTGACAGTAAAGAGGTAGGTGTCACTTTCCGGAAAGGAGTCTGATTCCTGTACAAAGGTAAATCACGAGGAAAGAAACCATCATGTCATTGTTGTGTATATCAGAGCTACAACTATGAGCCAAGTTCTCTCCTTAACTGCTAAATGCGTCCTCTACTGGCCTCCATTACTCTCTACATGCTACTCATAAGAATGCTAGCATGTTACTGTGACTGCACTACCTCATGTATCAATATCAAGACTACTGAGATATTGCTACTTCAACATATCGCTACTTTAGGCAGCTCCCACATATCTCTAGATCTGTACTCATAAAAAGGCTACCAATGCCTACTGAGACAACACTACCTCTTAAGATCACATGTTAGAGGTATACTGAAACTT